>CAHIKZ030002280.1:2785000-2810000 GCA_903632075.3 Acanthosepion pharaonis | reverse complement strand
TGTACTTATCTGAACTTATATCTTCCAAACATGTCCGAATAATCAAGAAAGAACTGGACTGTGATTGAGAAAGTTACTAACAATGTTTTTTTTAAGAAATTTGTAATGATATTAGGGTACGAATTTGTTACGAGAGTCCAGTTTGTAGGTGTGATATCTCGCTTTTTGAGCTGGGATATCTTCTTGTTTTGAAAGGAGTTATATATTTATGTGATATGTTGTTGTGGGGATATAGTTGTGTGTTATATGGGATGCGCTACGTGGTTCGGTTTCGACTAAAACATCGGTTTGCCCGAGGATTGAGAAGTCTCTCCGGAGGTGAACCGAGACACATCTTGTCACGACAGCACCCTGTGGTTGAATAATATATTAGTAGAAAGAAAGAAAGTTTGAGCCATTTCTTTTGATATAAATTCTTTTTGCGTCTTCAACATTTACTTTACATGAAGAATGCAAATCAAGAGAGAGAGAGGGAGAGGGAGAGAGAGATTTATCGAATTCAAAATTACAATTCATTTAATCTTAAACTGATCGAACGTCATTTAGATTATTTATATGCGAACTATTATCCTCATCTTTGTTGTTATCAAAACGTTTCTGCCGTGTTCCCACCCATCGGCCTTCATCCGGTGTATGTCGATCCGAGTAACCTATAGGGGATCCCGTAAATAATGATAACTCCTCATTCCAGAAATTCACGAAGAAATAATCTTTTTTGAAAGGTTTTATCGGCGCTTCTCTTATATTATATAGGGAAGCTCAAGTAGCCATTTAAATCGTGTTTTTATATACGAAAGTTCAGCCTATACAAGGCTTGAGAACCACTCAAGGTAGAAGTTTGCTTTTAGAATATATATGATGAATGAGGCGTGTGATATGAATAAAAGAGATGGTAGGATGTGCAGATTATAAGGAAAAGGTGGAGAAACACTTGTCTCGAAGAGGTTAAGATTGTAGTTTTCAGGGAAGCATCCATACGGGAGTCCTCGAGAAAAAAAAAGTAACTTTCTCCTTACATTTGGTATTGGTGGAGGATGATTCGATTCCGTGTAAGTAGCGTGACGTGGCGGAGTTGTAATCTGCAAGTACTAAAAAATGAAGCTCTTTTGAATATTTGCCAAGGAAACAGGGACAGAATAGCTTGCGACGTAGTGTCTGTGGGAAAGCGGTTAGAGGGGGAAAATCAGTATTCCTTCAGAAGACCACATGAAGGGCTTTTGAACTCTATCAAGGCTGGAAAGTTAGGACTGAGCAGCTTCAGCTCAGATATGGCAACTATACCCCATTTTGGATCTAATCTGATATTTGTAAAGGATTGAACAGGTAGAACTAAAGAATGGAGCTCATCTGAATATTTACCATGCAAACAGCAATAGAATAGTGATAGGCTTCGGGCATTTTGTTTGTAGGATAGTGACTGCATCGTATAGAAAAAGAAATCTCCCGCAAGATCTTGTAAATAATTTCGAACTCTATCCAAGCTGAAGAATGA
This sequence comes from Acanthosepion pharaonis, assembly GCA_903632075.3. Lineage (NCBI taxonomy): Eukaryota > Metazoa > Mollusca > Cephalopoda > Sepiida > Sepiidae > Acanthosepion > Acanthosepion pharaonis. The sequence goes on along the minus strand of CAHIKZ030002280.1, from coordinate 2,808,508 downwards.
AATTTGAGACTCTCCAGTTCAGATAGCAGTGTTGGTATTACTTCGTTTTTAATCGCCAATACTCATTACATAGCCGTTAATACGGGATTAGGATAAAGCGCGGATTAGGTAATTCAGTATGTGACCCACTGGAATACTGATATATTTGATGATAAATATACTACCCATTCGTAAACATTTTTGTTTGTATCTTTTCGGCGTCAAGATTAGACATTAATTAAGCTTTAACTTTAGCATTCTTTTTATCATTTTTATTATATTTGTTCGGGGAGTATTTTTTTTTTATCTATTACCTATATGATTCCACTTTCTTATTTCGCGCGAGTGTGTGCGGGTAGAACAAAGAATGAGAAATCGAAGAGTAGAGTTCGAATTCTAGTCGGTTTCGTTACATTTACTTACTGGTAAACACTCATTGAGAAAAGTACGAATTTTTCTTCTTTCTCCAGTTATAGATGAAAAGTGGGACTTGTATCTGACAAAAGATCATTATTATTCCCCAAAAGATAGTTAAAGCAATATTCACTCATAAAAGAATATTCTTACGATTCAAAATGCTTAGGCTTTAAATAATCCATAAAAGCTTGATAAATCGTTAAACAGAATAAAATCTTTCGCATGGTTTTTCGTTTTCAAAGAGATCTTGCATCATGGCTGCTCTCCACCAAGTCGAACGACCTCAGTCAGCATCTTTCACAGAATATTAGCAAAACAGACTTCTGAATACTTCGGATACTATAATATTCCTTTTTACTCAATTTTGTGACGTATGTTGGCCGTTAATGATTAAGTATAACTCAAAACTTCAATATTAAATAAAGCAGTATTTAATTACAACCGCAGATAAATACTTAACAAGAACAAAGAAGTAAAAATCAGCCAAAGATAATAAACCATTTCAATGAATACATTGTTAGTAGCGCGGCTCGGTTTAACGTCCGGTAAATCCTAAGTAAAAACTCAAATCATCGAAGCTCAATAATTCACACTAATTCGACTGGATAGTTCCAGTCAATAATCACTGCAGTCATACTCCGGATTACTTCGGAAGTGTGCAGCCCAAACTCTCTGCCTCTAGGCAAAGAGGATCCCCAGACGAGTCTCGTCTCGGGAAACATCTACCCGACCCCATTTTATACGGGGTCTACGATGAATTTTTGACCGAGTCTACTAGCTTGGATACCCCACAATAAACTTGGCGTGAGGCGGTTAGTGAATATCTCACTGCAGTCAGTAGCCTGACACCGCTATTTAAACACCTGGCGGAAAACATATTTTCATAGTTCCAGGGTGTCACGCTCGAACCTCGGTGTCGGTAGTAACTCATTTTATTCTTATATGACACTCAATGTAGGACTAAGTTCAGTGGTATAGACTCTAACGCTCTAATTATAACTGGGACAGTATTGTCCTGAACGTTGCACCTTCTGGCATCTTCAACCTGGAAGTCGGTGTATTTCGTGTTTGTCATTTATTTTGTCCTTAATAATATGGTATCCAGGAAAAGCCACGTCGAAAAAAAATACTAAAGGTAGGATTAACATTCCCATTAACGGCTAATTTTCTGTTTTTTCTCGTGCACAAAGTTTAGTAATCCTGTGGAGAACCTTCCTATTTTGGTAACAACACCTTTTTTCAGTTGAGACATAACTTGATATCACTCGAAACTTACAGCCACGAACAACTGTGTCAACTGCCATCTTTCTTTCTTTTTTTTTTTTTTACAATGATGTTCACCTTGTACAAGGTCTAGGAGCCACTCGATGTTACAGAGTAAGAGGCACCACATGTGGAAAAATTGACGGTTCCTGTGGGAGGAGTTAGATAGTTACCTGGGTTGTTGTTCTGGTCGATTAAAGATGTTATCTTATCTTTCTTATATTACGCAAGTTATCTTACAGGTAAGCTACGTTGCGGAAGAAGATATTTTTTTCGCAACTTAAAGTAAGTATCTTTGATCATTTCCCCGGCCTGCATCGTCACGGACATTTTTTTCTTAGGTTGAAATTATTCTCGACACAACCCAAGCAAGGAGATAATGCCATCAAGACGCAAGGGACCACTAGATGTGAAAGGGAAAAAAAATGTTTTAGAAGGAACCTGAAACCAAATCCTAAGCAGTAAACAACTCCTGTTCAAAATTATACCCTTCATTACGGCATCGAGATACTCGACCAAAAACTACTGGACGGTCCAGAACTCATTCACAAAATGAAAGTGCAAGGGCCGCGATATTATACACCTGTTGATAAGATAGCCTCCTTTGAAATTAATCTAAGGTTCGGATCCCTAACTATCAGGCAGATAAAGTCCAAACCTAGAAAATATTTATCTTTAATGAAGGGACAAATAATCCATGAAAGAGATACAGGCATGACATCACGTGTGTACGTGTCTCGTCTACCCAGAAATCAAGATAACAAAACTCCTCCTTGAGTCAGAAACATTGTACCGGTGAGACAAACTCGCTCATATATGAGACTCAAAAGACCCGCTGGCAGAAGAGGGTGATTTCGGTTGACTTGGAATCAACTGCACTCACTGGATTTAATATTAACTTAAAAGCAAAATTAATTTTACGGGAGTTACCTTTAGGCGGGGGCTAGGTTTGGTGAAGTCTTTATCTACTACCTGCATTATGAAAGGTTGCTTAGTGAAATGACTATGATATTAAATATAACTAAGTTTTAACATTGTATAAGTCGAAATATTCCTCATCAGAATAAAGATGAGATGGAAAGTGTTATGGGACCTTACCCATAATAACATAATGGACTATTCCATATGTAATAAATATTGCGCCTCAAGAGGAAGCAGAGAGTTCAGTCCGAAGTCGGACGACCGGCTGACCGACTGATCGTTTGAACTCTCCGCTTTCGGGCAAGGCGGAATCCGAACGAGGCTACGCCGAAGGGCGGAGTCTCTTTCTGGGAGGTAAACCGACCCTGAACCCGTTTATACGGGTTCAAAGGGCATATTTTTGGCCGAGACCACGGGCTCGGAGACCCCACGTTAAACCGGCCTTGTGCCACTTGATGCCCTCGTGGTGGGAGTGACGAAATACCGTTCAGTCTGAAGTCTGGAGTGAAGTCCGTCAGGAGTCAGTCAGTCGAGTCAGAGCGAGCGAGTCAGTCAGTCGAGTCAGAGGCAGTCCGAAACAGAGTCACGTTCAGACAATTACTACTAAACCTGATTGTTCATACTAACCCTTTCTACTTCTCTGTATATATTTCTGTTTGTAATATATCTGGGTTATTCCTTATCCGTGTTCGAGTTCTTCTTTATTGGTTCTACCTTGCACTATCACCGTGGTACAAGGAACCGGGCCATAACAGGAAGTAAGATTGGCCTTATCACATTGAAAATAAAAATTCAACTTACTTGTATAAAAGATCAAATAGATTTAATTCAGGGCTGGCGAATTTACTGTTATACTTTTTAACCAGTTCGAGTGAGAGATCACCTTACTAGAGGGTGGCGGAACAGCCGTTAAGTTGGGAAGAAATATTAAATTCAGTTAAGGAATTGAATCTGTAGTGACATTATTATTATAAATAAACAAAAATAAAAGTTAAAATAATAATAATAGTAGTGATGTAAATTATAAATAAAATAAAACAATAGCATAAAAACTTTGTATAAAATAATTTAAATAAAAATTTAAAATGATAAAAATGCAACAAAAATTGTTTCTACCGGAAATACGGACATCCGCCAAAAGACGTTAAATTCAATCTTTGATCACGAACCTTTGTATTGGCAACACGTGTCCAACTTCTCTCTGTGATGTGGCGTGTAATAATACGAAGTAGCTTCTTCCTCTCATTACATCCTAAAAAATACATACAAAAAATATGAATAAATTGTATGAAATTGACATACAATTTACTTTTTTTTCCTGTTATTTCTGTACGTTTTATTTCTTGTCAAGTATGCTTTTATCTCAGGGAACACTAGGCTAATTTCTGCTGCTATGAGGTGAGACCCTCCCCACAAATCAAGAACAGAATTTTAAATTTGTGATCGTTTTTTTACGATATGGAATCCTAAAATATAGGCTTTTTAGTTAAAAATGAGTTGGTAGGAACATGACCAGATTAGCATAGTAAAATTCCATAAAATGCAGCTACCTTTGAATGATGGAATTATTCTAAAATAGTAATTCAGGTGAAGAACTAATACGATTCCTTATATATATATATATATATATATATATATATATATATATGTACATACACACATATATATATATATATATGTACACACACACACACACACACACACACACACACACACATATATATATATATATATATATATATATATATATATGTTGTGGATTCCGTGAATGGAATCCTGCACAGATAAAGAAACAACGCCAGTAATTGAGATAGAAAAAGAAGTGTATTAAACGTAAGAATACAAACTTGAAGTGAAGATTAGTAGTCCAGGAATGCGGGTTAGTAGAAATTATATGTACAAGTCTCTGTAAGTAAAGCCGTAATATCTCTCTCTCTCTCTCTCTCTCTCTCTCTCTCTCTCTGGACTCTTGTATAACTCTCTGAGAACAACCTGTGTCTGTCTCCGTATCTGTCAACCTGTCTCAACGTATCTCCACGTATCTCAAACGTATCTCAACGTATCTCAACAGTAGGTATTCTCTCTGTCAGCATAAGTATACTTTGGACTTATATAAAATGGGGAGTGCCCCACAACAATATATAAACGCATTTATGGTTAGATTAAAAGCGTATTGCAATTCCAGCTCCATGTTTTTTCCCCTTTTAGTCAGTCCCATATGAATTATATCCCAAACGTCCATTTGTACTTGTAACGGCCCCTCGTAAGAATTTTAAGTTGAAGTGGTCAATCCAGAGGTCTATTTAACGGCATTGCTTTCATCGGCATGTAACGAATCCTTTGACTTGCCAATAGAGAAACGCAGCCTCGTTTCCACCTTGGCGGACAATAAAAACTCTCTCTCTCTCTCTCTCTCTCTCTCTCTCTCTCTCTCACACACACACACACACTCTCTTTGGATGACTGGCAGTCGATGGGTGAAGATAGGCCGAGGTGGCCTCTGTCAAACAAAAGAAAAATTTCCTTTATTTCAGCCAGAACTTTTCTCCACGTGTCACCGCAAACTAACAGTATGTGGCACTATAACTATCTCTGGTCATTTAGGGATATATTTGAATTTCATTTTATTTCGATTTTCTTTTCCTTCTTGTTGTGGACCCGTTATTAGAAATTTAACTTCACTGCAACAAGTTATAATACCCACATTTATACACTTGTAACGATGTCAGCGACGGACCCATTACGATCCCGTTATTCTATTAACTTTTAAGAAGGATTTTAACTAAATATATAGATTTCTATATGCGTGTATCTATAGCGATGGCACGTTTTGGCCGTTTTCATAGTAGACATTAATGTGTGTTGGCTTTTGTTTATTTATTATGAATGCTTCCATTATTTTTAGTCGTTTTTAACATTTAGATGAGGCTGTTATGATCGTATGTTGCTTCCGAATATATATATATATATATATATATATTGTCCAATTATATATATATATATATATATATATATATATATATATATATATCCATATATATATATATATATATATATATATATATATATATATAATTAATTGATTTAAAATATGTTTTTTCGCTACACAGTTCCAACCATGTTTCAAAAATAGAAGCTAAAAACCCCGAATGTAATTTTGCAATTAAATTAAAAGCATTAGTTCCATTTCATCTTCTTCGCTTGAAGATGAAATGGAACTAATGCTTTTAATTTAATCGCAAAATTAAATTCGGGGTTTTTAGCTTCTATTTTTGAAACATGGTTGAAACTTTAGCGAAAAACCATATTTTAAATCAATTAATTTATAATATTAATGCTTTGTAAATTTACATTGAGCACTATTTTGTAAAAATAAAATATCTATAAGAACACCGGATTTTATATCTTACTGTTCTTTCTTTTTATTTATATACATATATATATATATATATATATAATTGGACATTGAAGTCAACACTCAGGGATGACAAACTGTTTCATGCTAAACGCATTCATCAGGCCACATGCGTTGCGTTTTTTTATCGACTATTTATATATACGGGTCTGTGATGCAGTGTGAATAGACTATTGTAAGTATATCTGGGAAATTAAAAACAAAAAGCAAATCACACCAAAAACATCATAAAGAAAAGAACATCAGCCTACAATAATCAATCCAAAAACTACAAACTCTGCTTAGAGGGAAAAATAGCTATAATTACCTTCTCAGACCAAAACAAACTACTAAATAAACGATCAGAACACATCTCAAAATACAGACACGAAAAAAACCTTTTACTACGTTACTTAAAAGAATAAATAAAAATAAATAAAATAAAAATAAATAAACAAAAACAAGTAAAATAAATTAATCCAAATAAATAAAGTAAATAACAAACAAATTAACAAACCACTCCCGCCAAAATAACCGTTAAAATAAAACTACCCACAATGCAATAGTCTACCCACAATGCATCACTGACCCGTATATATAAATAGTCGAGAAAAAACACAATACATGTGGCCTGACGATTGTATTTAACATAAAACAATCTGTCACCTCTAAGCGTTAACTTCAATGTCCACTTTTATATTTACATACGCTCTATCTCTGATATTTAGTACTTTATCCGAAATATATAACATACCTTAAAATATATTTATTCATATATATATATATATGTGTGTGTGTGTGTGTGTGTGTGTGCGCGCGTGTGTGTTTGTGTGTGTGCGGGAGAGAGAGAAAGACTTGAATATATTGATTAATATATCAAACATACTTTTTTCTAAAGCCCTCTCCGCCCAATCAATAGTGTCATTTTCTGACTGTCAGCTCTCAGCTCGCTGCGGCTTTGACGTTTATTCTAGACGGATAAATAAACCAATAAATAATCAATATAAAACAGAAGCGGCGAACTCGAAGCGGTGTTTTCAGATTTGAGTTTAGATGGTGGGAAGTAGCGTCAAGGAGATTGAAATAAATCAATGAAGCTAAGCGGAATAGAGGGAAAAGGGGGGGACTCTTTTATAAGGAAAAAGCATTATAAATGATTTTGAGCGGCCAAAAATATCGTCGCCAGTCTGCCTCCATGATTCTCCATTAAATCTCTTGCGAGCTTCGAACGCGCCTCTTTAAAGATTCACTCCTACAGACGGATTTGCGGTGAAAATTCAATTCTTGAATTTAGGACTCTTATTTTTATATTCTACTAGAAGTAGAGCCCGGCGTTGCCCGGGGATGTAACAGTAAGAGATAGATCAAGTATCGACCATCATAAAGACTGAAAAATAAAATTGACAAAGATTATTGTTTAAGCTTGACGGACACGCATGTCTTAATTATTTTTTTTTTTTTTTTACGAATTGGTCAAACCCAAACTCAAAGAAAAACATTGTTTTCAATCGTTATGAGTCTCTACCGATTGAATAGAATTTTATTATAACAATTGTCTTGTAAATGGAATTTTTAAAGCATTCTGAATGTAAAAATAAAGAAAAAAGTGTGCAAGACAATAAGAAACACTACCTGCCCAAAAAAAAGTGAAGTTTTGTTGAAATCGGTTGAAAAATGTAGGAAATCCGATCCCATATATAAACGAACACACACACACACACACACACACACACACACACACACACACACACACAAACAACCTGGGTTTTATAATAAGTATAACTCGATATGAGTTGTCCCCCTTTCATTCTGGCGACAGAATCGTGTTTTAATCGTGTTTTCAAATTGATTTCGTGTAAAAACAATTGTGTTTTTCCAATTTTTGGCGCTGTCAGAACCACCGCAAGGTAATTTTACGTAGTCCTGTGAAGTTTTGTTGAAATCGGTTGAAAAATGTAGGAAATCCAATCCAATATATAAACGCACACACACACACACACACACACACACACACACACACAAAATCTGTGTTTTATAATAAGTAAGATGTTCATCAAATGTGACGGTAACTGTCATTCTAGATATCTTCAGATGTTGCCGAATTATTCTAACAGGGGAGATTTCTACAGCAAATGGTTTCAAACGAGCCAATGCTGATTTTCATCCTTGTTTTGAATATTGTTGCCAAATCTGGTCTGCTATATATTTAGAGAATCTTGATAAAACCAAAGAAGAATCTGCAATGCTATAGGTCCTGACCTGGCATATCGGCTTCCCCGTGCTTTTTTCTATAAATAATTTCATGGTAATTTTTCTAATGAGCTTTCCCCTATGGTATGTAGACTTTATGAATATAATCGCAGTACTAGATTGGCAGTAAGGTCTCATCATTTTACAGTTGAAATGGATGGATGTAACCATAGGTTCTATGCTAACAGTTTCTTCTCGTTTGTGGTATTCTCTTCCGCCTTCTTGCTTCCCAGTTAACTTTGATATTCAAAACATTTAAATGCAATGTCAATCGCTATCTTCTGTTCTTTTATTGTTCTCTCTTTATAGTAGTGTATTTTTTTCTCATATTCTCGAACAGTCTGTAACCCGCTGTGTCTTAGTGGTGATGTTAAAACGTTCTCAGTTCGATCCACCCCTTTTTCCGTGTGCCTTGTCACTTTGGCCTCATGTATTGCCACATCTTCCTATCTCTTTGTAATGCTTACTACTATTTGTCCCTTTGCCACCCTTCTCCGCCATCCATTTACACAAGCTCGTTAGCTAGGTAACTAACTGCCTCTGTTTGTCCTTTTTGCCTTTGACATGTCTTGTGAGTGTCAAATTTTCCAATCCCTCATTCTACGTTAGCTGTCCTTTTTGTATTCTGCGTATATGTCCTATTTTTTCCCCTTTTCCTTAAGACATCACTATTGCTTTACATGATCAGTCCATGGCATGTTCAATATCCTTTTGTATAACCGCATTGTTGTTGCCTATTTTAAACTTCATCTGTGAGAAACTGTCCCCGATTCACCGGAGGAGGATTAATATTACATCGCAGTTCAGCGCTCTTTTCTTTGGTTCTAATGAACTTTTCATGTTTCTTGATACTTTGCTTAGATTGTGGAAAGCATATTTTGCGATTTCTATGCGCGTTCGGATTTCGGTGTCACATATTCCAACTTCTTATTTTAAAAAAAAAAAAAAAAATCTGACCAAATGACCAAACCGAATTTTTAAGGGATGCTTGGTTGGACCGAGAACTTTTCCGGTACCTCTTTTTGCCACATTTACCAGAAAGAAACGTATCACTATTTTAACCACCGAACATACCTTATATGCAGCTAGATTTTGTAAGTAGAATGTAGTTATTGTTGTGGTGTCCTCCCTCTAAAGAGTCTATATTGGACTCTTCCGCCTGCTATAAGACTAGTAGAAAGTAAGGCCTTGGGAAACAGTCGACCAGATTGTTCATTTGTGTTGAACCCTCCGCCTCGGCAAAGAGGAACTCGGCCTTGTGACACATACATTCCTTGTGGGGGGATTGTTAAATATAACAATCGCCTAGATTGTTCAAACTGTCGAACTCTCTGCCTCAGCAGAGAGGAACTCGGACGAAGCTTTTGCCGCAGGGCAAAGTTTCGCCCGGGGTGGTAGACAGTCCCTGAACCCGTTTAGGCTGGTTCAAAGAGAATATTTTTGGCAGAGCCCACGGTCTCGAAGTACCCACAATAAACCGGCCTTGTGCCACATGCACCCTTTGTCGTGGAGGCTGTTAAATATTAACAGTCGAATAGACTGTTCATTACTGTCGAACTCTCTGCCCTGAGCAGAGAGGAACACAGACGAGGCTTTGCCGAAGGGCAAAGTTTCGTCCGGGGAGGTAGACAGGCCCTTAACCCGTTTATACTGGTTCAAGGGGAATATTTTTGGCCGAGCCTACGGGCTCGGAGAACCCACGGTAAACTCAGCCTTGTGCCACATACATCCCTCGTGGGTGGGGGGGTGGCTGTTAAATATAACCGTCGAATAGAACTGTTCCAGCTATGCTGATCAAACTCTCTGCCTCCGAGGCTATGTCGAAGGACAGAGTCTCGTCTCGGGAAACAGCTACCCGACCCCGTTTTATACGGGGTCTATGGGGAATTTTTGGCTGAGTCTACAGGCTCGGATTGCACCACATTAAACTCGGCCTTGTGCCACATCTGACCTCGTGTGGGGGCTGGTAAATATAACAGTCGAACCGACACACACTCAGTAGTCGTGTAATACACTTCTGCTATACTTACTGTTTAATATATGATATATCTACAACACTTGTTTTGTTATTTTTAACCATTTACTCGGTCACAACTGTTACCGACTGCAAAAACGTAGAATGTATGTCTCGAACACCGACGAAGCAAAGAAAGAAAGAAAGCAATGAAGAAAAAAGAAAGAAAGAAAAGAAAAAAAAAAAAGAAAGAAACAAAGATTTTTAAGCCTTTTTAAGACAATAAATATTTATAGGAGACCATTCTTCCACTACAGTGTAACCCGGATATAAGAGACCCGGATATAAGAGAAACCAGGATATAAGAGAGATTTTCTCTGGTCCCAAATTAGAGCCTGTGTTAATGTATATAAAATAGACCAAACCCGGATATAAGAGAAACCCGGATATAAGAGACTTCTTCTCCGGTCCCGACAACTCTCTTATATCCGGGTCAACTCTGTGGACATCGATTCTCAAACATTTTTTGTTATTATCTAAAACGAAAAGTTTTGGTTGATTCTTAAATACTTTCGTTTTTTGTTTACCTATTAATCTAAACATCAACGTGCGAACGACCTTTTATTCAAAATATTACAGTTTAAATGTAGATCACTCTTAAAAAGAATATTCTCCTTCTAAAAAGACATTTTTAATATCGACAATTATTAATATCAATACAAAAAAAAAAAAAAAAAAAAAAGACTGTAAACGAACGAACAATTACAAAGAGAGACATTCTGAAATCTAAAACATACGCATTTTGCCAACATAACATATACCAATTATCCTGTTTGTATATTGTTTTAAATTGTATATAAATGTTATATTAACTTTTGACCGTTGCGAATTGAATATGTCTCGTTCTTAATCGTATTTTAAATTTCGTTTATTTATTTGTTGTCTGGACGGATAGAAAAAGTCACGCAACCTACACAAATTCCTTCTGATTCTTTTTCTAGCATAATTAATAAATTCTGTTCAAATTCTTCCCTGGTGCGTTCATGTATACACATGTATATGTGTATGTAATTGCGTTCGAAAAAGGTTTATTTCTTTTATATACCTTTCCAACCCTGATTGGTCAAATAATGATGAGTTTTCTAAAAATGGTACAATAAACGGTGTGTGGGCCTTTTGTTTTGTCAATATTGCCAGTCTTGGAGAAAGACTACTTACGCCTCAAAACCTTCAAAATTAAAACTGCACTAGGGAGATTGGTTCATCACTGTCTTTATCAAAAGAGTTGGCAATTCACAGGTAATAAAAAGAAATGGAATCTGTGGATTCGCTTAATTTCTGAAGGAAAATGGCAAGTTTTAAAAAATGGTGTTGTGAGATCGTACAAGGCGAAATGACTTTCTAAAAAAGACAAATATGTTATTAATATCAATACAAACTTAAAAAAGTGTAACGAACAATAGAACAGAAACAGCATTTAAAATAACATATACCAATTATCCTGTTTTTTTTTTTTATCGATCCGTTATTTTTTATTTATTCAATTTATTTCGTTTAATAAATGAATAAATAAACTCTGAATCGATAAAAAAAGGAGTGTTCGACGATAAATAAGTGGAAATTATAAACAATTGTCAGCCAGTCTTGGAGAAAAACTACAATAAACCAAAATGGCTCCACTGTCTTTATCAAAAGAGTTGGCAATTCACAGAATAAAAAGAGAATCTGTGGAGTAAAATAGAAGTTTTAAAAAAAAGTAGTCGTTTCGTGTGTACGGATTGAAAACGCATTTATTGCATAATAAATGAACAATTGAATCGATAAAAAAAAGATTTCGACTAAATAAGTGGAAATTAAAGACCATGAAAAAATCGATTTAAGGTAGTTGTTGAAAAAAGGTTGTCGGCGCGTACGACAAGTCTTTGGATTGGACTAACTTCAAAGACCATGAAAGCGATTTATTTGTTACCGGTCCTACGCTCACTTATTTCTACAACTCTCTGATATTTTAGTTTTCTCTTCTTACATGAAACGAGCGTAGGTATCGTTCTGTTCGTATATGGTCAGCTTTCATTTTTGGACTATTTTCTTTTGTCTATTTCTTCTTTCGTTCTTTCTTTCGTTCTTTCTTTCTTTCTTTCTTCTTTTGTTTGTTTGTTTCTTTCAGTTTGTATCTTTCTTTTTCTTTCTTTCTTTTATCTATTTTACATTGCTTTCTTCTTTTTTTATCTTTTTATCTATTTTGCTTTCATTTTCTTTTATCTATTTGACATTTTCTTTTTCTTTCTTTCTTTTATCTATTTTACATTGCTTTCTTTTTCTTCTTTTATCTATTTTACATTGCTTTCATTTTCTTTCTTTTATCTATTTGACATTGCTTTCTTTTTCTTTCTTTTATCTATTTTACATTGCTTTCTTTTTCTTTCTTTTATCTATTTGACATTTTCTTTTTTTTTCTTTTCTCTATTTTTTTATTCTTCATTTTGTATCTTGCTCTATTTTTTTCTTCATTTTTGTATCTTGCTCTATTTTCTTCACTTTTTTCCCCCTCTTTTTTCTGTTTTCAATTCTTTTTTTGTTTCTTCAATTATGTTTCAGTCGTTATTTTTCTTTTTTTCCTGTATTACCGTATTTTTTCTTTATTTTTGTTTTCTCTATTGTCCCAAGCGCTTTCGGTAAATTCTTTAGCCATTTTCAAGCGAAGGAGATTAACTTTCGTTGTTAATATATTTAGTTTTTGTTTCCTATACTGTATTTTGTGGCATTCGTAGTAACTTCATTTATTGTGTTTTTATCACTAAAGCAAAAACTCCAATATAAGATCAGCGCCCTTTCAATGCATTTTATTCTTAGTAAATTCTTTTCTCTTCTAATCAAACCGGCATTTATTAGGCCAAAATCGTGTTCATTGCAGTGTAGTGCATCTGACTACATGCACACACATGTGTGAGTATGTGTGTGTGTGTGCACGTATAAGTTGCGTTCATGTGTCTGTAGTTGGCTGAGTGTTTGGTTGTATTTGCTTGCGTAAATACTTTACTCTAATGTCTTCTGAGGCCGTCAATTTTGAAAAAACTGTAGGAAATTTTAGTTGGTGAAGATTAAATTTAGACAGTGTTGAAGAAATAGCTTTGTTTCTGCTGTAAAGTTTAGTAACAAACACTTGGTAAAAAGGACATAGTTATTTCGCGATGTCAGGAAGAGCCCAATTGTAGATCGATTAGATTAACGCGGGCGAGTTGGTGAAACTTAAATCGGAGGTCAGTCCGAAGTAGTGAAGTTGTGTACTAGAGGGAAAAAATGATGTAAGGAATGTATTCTAAATACATCTAAATATGTATTCTAAAAGGGGGTGCACGGTGGTGTATATGGATAGCAGCTCGGATTGAGGATTGGGTTCGAATTCCAGTCGAATCCATTACATTCACTTACGTACTAATACCCTTGGGAAAGGTATGAATCGTTTTCTTCTGTGCTATGTGTAAATAGCAGGACAGGTCTCGCAGTAGGTTGTCAAAAAATCTGCCTCGTCAGTCATATATCGAATGTGCCATGCATAATAAACGCATGGCACATAACTTGTGATTTGAAGTGTAGCCTATGATTTGTTACAGTCTTTATATAGAGGTTAACCACGGATTTTAGAGTTAGTTTTGAGTTATAAAAAATGGTTGGTTAGGATAAATTTTTTTCACACCAAGCTCTGATTGGTCATAGTTGTAAGGCAGGAGTTGCCATAAGATTTATTCTGCAACTTGAATTACTCAAAAGAATCGTCTGCTTTTCACATTTGCTCTTAAGTAATCGATTAATCTGTGCGTTTGTTAATATTTGACATTTCGCAGTGGAAGCTGACTTATTATAATATGTGTCATTTTTCTTTTGTTCTGAATCATTTGCTGATTAAAAAATAAGGATCAAATAAAACTTATTAATTCATTTAAAATTTATTCATCAATAAAAAAAGGCTACTCGTCTTTGACTTGTGAAAATGTATAAAATATACAATGGCTCTCTCGTGCATAAGTTTTGAGATCAATCCAGAAGGTACACAGGGATGCTCTTAAATTATTAAAACTCTTACTAGTTCGATTATGAAAAAATCCAATATATATATATATATATATATATATATATATATATATATATATAGAGTAGCGGCCATAATATAAGGAACGGAAACAACAAAGACATAAATATGTGTATTACTTAAAAAGTAATGCATGATTAGCAATGAAATTTTTACCGAATAAAGATTAGGGTGTAATGCATAAATATTATACAAAGTTACAAAAATTTACATAATAGTTTTTTTTTTTTTTTAATAAAGATTAAATGGAACAAAGGAAAAAAGCTACTGGACAAAAGTTAAGGAAAGATCTTGTTAATACTTGATTGTGAACAAAATATCAACAAAATTTAATATTTGGTAAACATCCCCTTATTTTCAATGACTTCTCTGCATTGTTGACAACATGATCTAATTAACTTCTTGCAAAAATCAGCAGTAATTCCCTCCCATTCGTCTTTCAATAACTCCCATAGGTGATCCTGTTTTTTGGGGTTTCTTTTCTGAGCCCTTTCTCCAATTATCTTCCAAAGATTTTCCATTGGATTCAGGTCGGGGCTCTGGGCTGGCCACTTCATTAGGGCGATTCCTTCTTCAAATAAAGCCATAACCTTCTGAGCCTTGTGGCAAGGTGAATTGTCCTGCATGAAAATAGGAGATTCATAAAGATTATGGTGTAATCTTGGTACCACATGCTGCTGAAAAAGATTTTGTAAATCGCAGCATTGATATTACCTTGTATGCGGATGATAGGGCCAACTCCTGCAGATGAAATCATTCCCCACACCATCACACTGCCGCCACCAAACTTAACGGTTTTCTTGACACATTGAGAAGACAGTCTTTCACCTGTTCTACGGCGTACGTAAGTTTTGCCCTCAGAACCAAATATAGTAAACTTGGACTCGTCACTGAAATGAACTGTATCCCATTGTGCGTCAGTCCAAACAGCATACTCTCTCGCATACTCCAGGCGTGCCCTTTGGTTTCGCTTTGAAATGAGAGGCTTCGAAGCTGGAATACGGGCATGCAATCCTGCATTTTTTAACCTGCGGGCAACCGTTTTCCTTGAGATCTTATTATCTGTCTCTTCATTAAATTTACGGGCAATTGATGTAGCAGTTTCAAAACGGTTTTTGTAGATATTCTAACAATTCTTTGGTTTTTAGGTTTGCATCTAACGTTTTATCGGTTTTATACCTGCTAATTACACGATGAACGACCTATGAACAATATCAGAAATTTCTGAAATGTACTTTTTTTTCTTGATAGTTAGCGATAACGAGCTTTTTTTCTTCAAAAGAGAGCGTTTTGCATGTAGAATTTGCCATATTGATTAAAAATAAAGTCCTAGTGATAAATGAACTTTTACTTATTGTTGAAAAGCTCCATCGAGTTTTTTTAACAGGGTAGATTAAAAGTTTATGCAAATTATTAACATCGTTCCTTAATTTTTGTCCAGTAGCTTATTTCCTTTGTTCCATTTAATCTTTATCTAAAAAAAACTATTATGTAAATTTTTGTAACTTTGTATAATATTTATGCATTACATCCTAATCTTTATTCGTAAAAATTTCATTGCTAATCATGGATTACTTTTTAAGTAATACACATATTTATGTCTTTGTTGTTTCCGTTCCTTATATTATGGCCGCTACTGTATATATATATATATATATATATATATATATATATATATATATATATATATATATATATATTTATCTTATGCAGTGTTACATTAGAACATGCACATATCCACTACAAAATTGTACATTTTTGTTTCAACGTCAAAAAGGAAAACCTTTTTTAAACCTCTCATCAGGTGCGGAATCACGATGTTACTAAAAACTTTTATTCAGAAATACAGTTATCGAAGCAAATATCATCCACTTCCGTTCTTTGGAAATGTTCATAAAATGTCTTCTCGAATTTACATGTAGAGATGGAAGGGAATCTAATTCATTAAGTAGTCGCAGACAAACGAAAAGGAAGGGGAAAAGACCAATGGGGAAAGGGAGAAGAAAAGGAAGATGAAAAAAATAAATAAAGAGGCCGTGGGAAGAGGAGGAGGTGATAAGCGCTTAGAGGAGATAAAATCCGGCCATTGAATTCCGTTAGAATTTAAAATTTGAACTTCAACGGTCTCCTAGGTTGGTTCGGTTGGTGCTTCAAGTAAAAATAATTTGTAGCTAGAGACAGTTAAAGTATAGGTTACAATATTAGATATCTTTTTTTTTTTATCTTTCATATTATTTTGGGATAAAACAGTGTTAAGGAGAAAAATAATTCGAGTAATATAATTTTGAGTTTTTTAGGGAGAAATAGGTGGTAAAATCCATATAAAAATAAAAAGCAAAATGAGATTAAATTAGTATTGATCTTCCATTTTCATTAATGTAAGTTGGAAAAGTGAATCAATACTATTGCATATAGAAAGGTATTAAAAGATAATAATTAAAACTGCGACCTTAGATTGAAACCCATCCGTTGCGGTGTCACACAGAATCGCTACCACTTGTAACATCCAGACTCTGTCAGCAGCGTATGCTAATTCCATGTCTATTGTTTTTACGTATGTAAACGTACGTTTTAATTTTAGATAGATAGATAGATAGATAGATAGATAGATAGATAGATAATGAACAAGACTGAGATAGATAGATAGATAGATAGATAATGAACAAGATAGATAGATAGATAGATAGATAGATAGATAGATAGACAGATAGTAATCCGTTGATATAATCCAGGTGCGTCCTATTAACACAACATACAATTTGAAATATGTTAAAACTGACTCACAAAAGAGCGCTTATACCCTATATATAATCATTATATACGATTCAGCATATCCAATCTTGAGTAATCAAATTTTACTACCATTATAAACTTGATATTTAACACATGGTACATTCGTTAATACAAGAATTTAATACGTATTGTTTAAAGGGTAACTTACCGATACATATTAGATTACGTATTGAAGAAGTGACCTAAGAATATATATCTAGGAAAAAATTAGTGATTATACATTCGTACCAAGCAATATTAATTCGTTCTCACCTTCGTCTGGTAATTCCGTATAATTATACTACGTTTATGCCTGAGGTTTTCTAACTTAACTAAACTCCTCTTATTACCAGTCGAAAATGTTTCATCCTAACATAGGGTTTTTGTAGATACATGCCAGCTAGCATATGTATGTATGTGTTTAAATGTAAATATCTTAGTGTAAGTTAGTGTAGACAGCTTATATGAGTAGGTATTATTAACGTAGACAAACGCATGAGAACGCATATATATATATATATATATATATATATATATATATATATATATATATATAAATTCGCTTTGGGCTCTGATATATGGACGAGTTTAATACCAATAATTCCGATTTAACTCTCTTTCATTTTACCAAAGTTACCGCTTGATTGTTTTTTCACGTGTTCGTTAATTTCCATGAATTCCCGTCGAATTAAATTTTGACCGTGTGACTATCAGGATGTAGGTCAGCTCATCGGTATTCGCCCTCCCCCTACCCAGGCTCTCCAACATCCATAATATGATTCCAGTTATGGTGTCTTCTTCTTCTCCCCATACCTCCCAATAAGTCCCCTATAACATGCTCTCTCTGTTTCTTTCTCCAAATAAACAGTACACTACAAACTGATACTATAAACAGTTTTAAAAATCCTGTGAAAATGTTCCTTTACTAAAGGTATCTTAATAACATAACATAATATCTCTTTATATATATATATATATATATATATATATATAATACTAAAATTGTAATCTTGCATGTATGTGCGTTTCCGAAATACAGATTAAAGAATACC
Organism: Acanthosepion pharaonis; assembly: GCA_903632075.3. Lineage (NCBI taxonomy): Eukaryota > Metazoa > Mollusca > Cephalopoda > Sepiida > Sepiidae > Acanthosepion > Acanthosepion pharaonis. The sequence goes on along the minus strand of CAHIKZ030002280.1, from coordinate 2,790,416 downwards.
TACTAGCCCAACCAGTTTAGGAGCATATTGTATCTTGAACCCCTGACGAGTGCAGTGCAAAATTTCATTAAAATTAGACAAGGGGTTCTTGAGTTAGGGTCGTTTGTCTCTTTTTATTGTATTTTTTTTTAAATCAGTATTTGTTTGCGATTAACATTCTTCTATCAATCCGCGTATATAAACAGATATTTGCATATTGTTCCACCATATTATCCGTGTTAAAAATACTAAACATTCATAATGCATTATATCAACATCTATATAATAATTGCGAATGTCAGTGTGTCACTGTGTCACATTTTTCAATTCAAGGGACACAACTCTCTAACTTTCAATAGCTCATGCTACAGAAAATTTTGGAATCCCAGGTTTTCATTACTGCTATTATTTTCGGCGAATTTTTTATGTGATTTTTAGGACGAATTTTTTTTGTATGATAACAATCTTTATAACTTGGAAATAAATTTAGGAATAATCGAAATTAATTGCGAAATCCAGCGAACGTCACCTGTGAAATAAAAATAATTGTAGGGAAAGTAAGAACCTACGCACATCAAATTGTCTTTAGATTAAGTGGCGACAGAATAATTATCGTTGAACTTTTAAAAGGTAAGCATAAATATTAATGCAATACTTAAATGCAGCGATCAATTTTGAGTTCTTCTGTAGTTTATTGTTTACAGTATACTCCGCAAAATTAAACTTCCGCAAACAGAGCACCAGATTGCAATTAAAAGAGCCAAGGCTGCAGCAAATAAAAAGAAAGCCCCATACAAATGAAAACCCAAATCAAACGGCAGCGAGGAGTGCTTCAAATCTGAGAACATGCAAAGACTTAGGGACTCTCAAACTCCTGAATAAGCCGAAGGTCCAATCATGAGACCTCCGCAGGATCTAGCTTACAGGGCGACTTTTAAACTAGTTGTTAAATAGATTTAAATATGCATAACACAACATATATTTATACAATTCATTATGCTAAAGAGGCTATATGTGTCACATTACTTAATGATAAATAAATAAATTGGGTACCGCCACGGGCTTTCTAAAAAACAAAAAATACATTTTAATATTTGAAATGCTTTCTTTGAACATAAATTTCTGTTGTTTTTCTTAAGATTATTGTCTGAAACCTAACAGGAATTAAAAGAAAATTTATTTCTGTATTTAAATAATTTTTAGACTTTTTTAAAGGATCAGTACTTTTTTGGTTACTCATCGACACATCATCGCCGTAATGTATACGAAAAATTTAAACAACAAATTTAAATTTCTCTTTAGAATCCAATATTTGTACTAGAGATGGAGTTCGAAGTTTATTAGTAAATTTAAGGTGTGGCAGAGAGAGTCTGGGAAACACACATACGCATATTATTTTTTTAGTGAAATTGGGTGGATTTGAATTGTGAAATTAGATCAGAGCATTTTGTTTACCGATGGGGAAATTTGATTTAGCGCAGAAGTTGTACCCATTGAATCTGGGTTATCCGAGGACAATGGAATGGTCGAAATAATTTTTATCGATTAAAAATTGAAATAGAGCTGATTAAGCTAGAAGGAACTTTTGAATTCACATGATTTTGATTGAAACAGCCAAAACCCCGTGATCATCACGTGCAAAGCAGTAGGGCCAAGGTTCAGTTGTAACCAGCTGGATTTTTCTATATAAACGCGTAGTTATGCTGAAAATAGGCGGACGGAAGAGAGAGATGGAAGAGGCAGACGGGCGAGCGTACAAACGGAAGAGAGAGACAGAAGAGAATTAGCCCGGGTAAGAGTTGGGCTAGAGACTCAGAGTCGAGTTGGAGACTCAAGAAGGAGAGAACGTGACGTCAGAGATTGGAACGAAGCGTTCCAATGTACTGTTGATATAAGTACCGCTGCTTCTGCTACCACGAATATTACTACTACTGTTACTATCGTCGAGGAGGAACGCCACTATAAACTTTAAGCCTCGCACAGAAACCTTATTCCCCCATCGCAAGTCGTATATCGTTCTGAAACGATTTAACAACAAGTTAATCATAACACACTCTCTCTGTGTCTAGAATCCAGTGTATGTGTTTTTACGTCAATTACTTTTCTTTTCTGTAACCCATTTCTTTTCTCTACTATTCTTTTCTGCTTATATAAAAGACATTAACAATTCAACCACTGAATAGTTGTTTGTCCGGCTTTCTGCAGATATTGATTTTTTTTTGCTGGATTCTAAATTTCTTAGCGCAGACTCTCCGACTGTGTCTACATCTTCAGTCAACCGTGAATGGATGAACATCTGCTTTCTGGATCAAACCAAACACAACGTGGGCAGGAGGCAGGATTAAACCAGTGGACCGGTCGAATAATCGACGGATGCTCAGGGGATCTACGGCCACTCCCTTAAGTTCGGTTAGGACCGAGTAGACACCTCAACCCAGAGAGTAAGACGTCGAAGGTTGAGGGGCTGGGGCGAAAGTGTTAGAAAGGATTAATTAACTTAATTTTCTAAAAGTAATGCTTACCTTTTACTTTAAACGGAATTAAAATAATCCAGCCTCTGATACCATTTTATTCGCTGAATGGGGGACATAAAATTAGATTAATATGATAATACTCCTCCGATATTGACTAGTAGTCATTCAATGCGAGATGTCAGAATTATTTCATTTTTGTACATCCATACCAAAAAAAAAAAAAATCTAAAAGTTGCTAAAAGGAAAAATAAAATAAAATTCTTTTAAAAAGGTTCACACTCGAAAAATGACATTAAACTTTGCATTCTTTAAATCTTCAGACATGTTTTTTTTGTTTGTTTTTTTTAATAAAATAAGCTTTTCTGATAAACAGCAACGGGATGAATTTCAAAATTGCACTGAAATTATTTTTTTGCAAGTATTTTTTAAAATAAATATTAATTTTAGATTTTTTTCTGTCAAATCTGAAAGAAAATAACATTTTTTGCAAGCACCAATTCTCAAAATTGTTATTTTTTTAGTTTTAGTGGATTGTTTTTGGCAGTTGTGGATTGTTCACATTCGAGTTTGCATAATCTTTTGCTGAAATAGTGTCTTCAGAATTCCTTTTTATATGACTGTAAAAAATTTAGAGAAAGACCCCCTATAAATTAAAATGTATGCACGCGATATCAAAAAGTGAATGTGAAAAATACCCCCAAAATATATTCCCAAATTTTTTTTAATAAAGTCACCTATAGAGTAAATTATTAATTCATTTATAAGTCTTGAAAATTTCGTTTGAATCAGATAATTCCCTGATTATTGGCAAATATTTTATAACAGCGGTCGTCAATTTTTTACTTTCACTACGGAGAAAAGTATCCACTGTGTTTCTTAAAATAAATAGAGGAACGCTGGTTTGTCACCGTCATTTTGAAATAAAACCAGGGAAGAAACAAGTGTCTATAATAAAAAATATAATTATTATTTTGTAAAAACATACCTAGAAAGAAATTGACACTGCAGACACAAAAAGGAGGCATCCATACTTTAAGTTACTTCAATAAATATGAATCCCCCTAAGCAGACGATCGCTGTTTTGTTTTTTTAATGACCTTCTCCTTTGAAAATTGTAATATGGTGAATACTAAAATTAGTATAAATTATCATCCTTGGATTATAATTATTACTTGAATGGAAAGGCATTTAGTGTGATATCAGTTTTCACATGTGTTTTATTTTTTAAAGTAAACACTTTCTTATTAATTTCTTTTTGGAATTGGTTGAAGTAACATTGTATAATCTGAGTAATAATAATTATTGCAATAATTAGTATTGCAAATAAAAATTAAAATATGATAATATTTTTACCTCATCATTTTGTATCTTGAACTGCTTTTAAATGGAACCTAACATTTTTAATATTCCAAAATAGTTTTATACAGAACGAAAATTCAAACAATAGAAGTATATTCCCATTTAAGTATGAAAAATTATGCGACATAAAGATCCTCTATTTTCGACTTTCTATAGACATGCTGTTTCAAAAGCATGTCTATAGAAAATCAATAAATATATATATATATATATATATATATATATATATATATATATATATATATATATTGAACAATAAAAAAAAATTAAAAAAATTAAATACTTCAGACACACTGGGTTGTAGATTGATATTATTTCGTTTTTTTATTATTATTTCATTTAGATTCCTCAACTAGTTTAGGCCAAAATGCCCATCATATATATATATATATATATATATATATATATATATATATATATGATGGACTTTCCCGTCATATTCGACATATGAGGTCAGGCAGCTCAGTTACTAGGAACCGATAGCCAGACATCAGCACATATCATTTGATTATAGTGGTGAAGGCAAGGCTTTATGAAGGACCAACCACACATCTTGAAGGACGAATTGATATATATATATATATATATATATATATATATATATATATATATATATATATATATATATAACATGTATGTATTGAATTTATTTATTTTGCAAATGGTAAGGCATTGATAAAATTGGTGACCCCTCTGCGTTACAACTTAAAATTTTTCCATATGATTTGAATGCACAACTAAAGTAATTTAAGGAGGCTTGCTCTATTTCCAGCTCCGAGATACCTCCGATGGACAGATATCATGGAATAAATGGAATCAGCACAAACCGGAAGATCATCTTATTCTTTTAATAAAATGAACAGAATACACTGACATTATAGATTAAAAACGAAAAGCCAACCGTTATATGCCTCAGCCTATAAAATGGTGAAAACATTAAATCTCTGTATAAATGAGCAACAGACAGTATATTATTACCAGAAATTAAATGTCTTAACGTCATTACAACAATACTTATTATTGTGGCAAAGTAGGAGGTGACCTAGTCGGGCGGGTGAGTACATATCAAAAGTACCATCTCGGCCATGGTGAAAAATTGCTATAATTACTATCAATTGAATATAACGTTTCTCAGTGACTTTTTCTTGATTTTTTTTTCTGTGGCATTTCTTCTGTGACTATTCCTGATCATGTCATTTCCGTTACATTTATTGCTACTAGCCGTGACCTCCTGAGTTTGTTCGTCTTTGGCCTATGCATTGAATCTGTTATTTTCCAGTGAACCCGGCGAATTTCATCAGCACCCCGATTTTGATGGTAAGAGACATGGTTTTTTTTCCCCTCTAGACAATTGATGTCTATGATATACTTCCTAATCAAACAATTTGAAGAGATTATGGTTGGCAGTAAGCTAAACAGTCCAAGAAGCGAGCTACTACGAACTGAAGATGACAAAGTCAAGCAAGTATGAAAATTTAAATATGTGGGAAGTGGGTGCAATGGCATAGCGAAATATGCCTTCCAAAAGCTAAGTAAAATATTCAGAAACAGGAACTGTTATGTCATATCATTCATCATATATGGAAGTTTTACAAAATGATGAT
>CAHIKZ030002280.1:2687500-2777500 GCA_903632075.3 Acanthosepion pharaonis | reverse complement strand
TCCTTCTCCATATATATTGTTTCTTTAAGTTCCTACATTTCTTTCTTTCTTTCTTTCTTTCTTTCTTTCTTTCTTTCTTTTTCTTTTTCTTTCTTTTCCTCCTTCTCCATATATACTTGTTTCTTTAAAGCTCCTACATTTCTTTCTTTCTTTCTTTCTTTCTTTCTTTCTTTCCTTCTTTATATATTTCTTTCTTTCTTTAAGCTCCTATATACTTTTTTCTTTCTTTCTTTCTTTCTTTCTTTCTTTTTTCTTTCTTTCTTTCTTTCTTTTCTTTCTTAGCCTCCTTCTCCATATATGCTTGTTTCTTTAAGCTCCTACATTTCTTTCTTTCTTTTCTTTCTTTCTTTCTTTCTTTCTTTTTTCTTTCTTTCTTAGCCTCCTTCTCCATATATGCTTGTTTTTTTTAGCTCCTACATTTCTTTCTTTCTTTCTTTCTTTCTTTTTTCTTTCTTTCTTAGCCTCCTTCTCCATATATGATTGTTTCTTTAAGTTCCTACATTTCTTTCTTTCTTTCTTTCTTTCTTTCTTTCTTTCTTTCTTTCTTTCTTTTTCTTTCTTTCTTAGCCTCCTTCTCCATATATGCTTGTTTCTTTAGCTCCTACATTTCCTTCTTTCTTTTCTTTCTTTCTTTCTTTCTTTCTTTTCTTTTCTTTCAGCTTCTCCATATATGCTTCTTTCTTTAAACTCCTTCATTTCTTTTCTTTTCTTTCTTTCTTTCTTTCTTTCTTTCTTAGCCTCCTTCTCCATATTTGCTTGTTTCTTTTTCTTTCCTACATTTCTTTCTTTTTCTTTCTTTTCTTTCGTTCTTTCCTCCTTCTCCATATATTTCCTTCTTTCTTTAAAGCTCCTCCATTTCTTTTTCTTTCTTTCTTTCTTTCTTTCTTTCTTTCTTTCTTTCTTTTCTTAGCCTCCTTCTCCATATATGCTTGTTTCTTTAAGCTCCTACATTTCTTTCTTTCTTTCTTTCTTTCTTTCTTTCTTTCCTTCTTTCTTTCTTAGCCTCCTTCTCCATATATGCTTCTTTCTTTAAAGCTCCTCCATTTCTTTTCTTTCTTTCTTTCTTTCCCATCTTTCTTTCTTTCTTTCTTTCTTTCTTTCTTTCTTAGCCTCCTTCTCCATATATGCTTGTTTTTTTAAGCTCCTACATTTCTTTCTTTCTTTCTTTCTTTCTTTCTTTTTTTCTTTCTTTCTTTCTTTCGTTCTTTCTCCACTGTCTTTATTTTACTTATTTCAATAGATTTTCTTTCTTGATCAAACTGAGATAGGTAGGTAAATAGATATTAACGGTCTGAGAAACAAAGAAAGAAAGAATGAATGTCGAATTACGTATCCTAACTCAGAAATCTACGCATCTCTACTATTATTCTACATGTTTGTATGTATGACCATTACGAGATTGTTTTTTTATCTAGGGTCTGTGCAATATTTATCCGATATCTGACTCTTCTAAACTGGCATCACTTACACGTCCTGACCGAAAAACCTACATATTGAAAAAATTAGGAAAAACAGGCAAAAGGAGAGAAAGGGAGATATATGAATCGAAGAGATACGTAGTAAAAATCTAGAAAAAGAAAAAAAATATAGAATAGATGAATAGATGCATAGATAGATATAGATAGATAGATAAAACAGGATTGAATAAATGGAACATATATATATATATATATATATATATATATATATATATATATATAGATAAATGGAGAGGCATTAAGTTTTATATATATATATATATATATATATATATATATATATATATATATATATATATATATATATATATATATTTTTTATATATATATATATATATATATATATATATATATATATATATATATATATATATATATGTTATATCTTATATATATATATATATATATGTATATATATATATATATATATATATATATATATTCATTTCTGTAGTTCACTGTTACCAGCAAGCAGAAATATTTCTTCTCCTGATGATGGCCATTTTGGCTGAAACTAGTCGAGGAATCTAAATGAAATAATAATAAAAAAAAAGAATATTACTCTACAACCCAGTGTGTCTGAAGATTTTAATTTTTAATATTTTTTTAATATTTTTTTTTGTTCATATATATATATATATATATATATATATATATATATATATATATATTATTATATATATCTGTTTCATTTATTCATCCTGTTTCTATCTATCTATCTGTCTATATTTTTTCTTTCTCTTTAGATTTCTTGGGCATATAATAAAGGGGGCTTGAAAAATCTTACACTCACAGAACATATTGAGGCAACATATATATATATATATATATATATATATATATAAAGATATATAGATAGATATATATATATATAAACATAGACACAAGATACTACACAGACTTACATAGATATGAACGGGACCTAGATGATAGATAGATAGATAGATGATAGATATAAATAGATAGATATATATATATATATATATATATATATATATATATATATATATATATATATATATATAAAGATATGGACTCACATAGATACAAAGAGACTGCATAGACTTACATAGATATGAACATAGATAGATAGATAGATAGATAGATAGATAGATAGATAGATAGATTAGAGCGTGTATACGACCTACATTTTAATGCTTATGAAAATATATTTGTAAATCAGTACAAAGTCAGGGTTTGAACCCAGGATGCCTCTCTTTATAAATCGCTCGGAACATCATTAAGTAAATATTTACTTGACACCCCACCGAGTCAAGTTGTGACACAAGGTCAGTTTTAAACGTGGGGACCCTAATGTTCTCACTCGGGCCGCTGGTCCAAGCTGGTCTTAGCTGGTCATAGCTTGTCCAAGCTGGTCAGAGCTGCTCTAAGCTAGTCATAGCCGTGATACCACCAGCCCAGGGACGAGCCCTGTGCCAGGTAAGTATCATTAAGTATATGCGGAAAATGCGTTTGACTTTTTATTTAACAATTGCTTTTTAGTTTTCATCACCTCACATCACACCTTCGAACAAACACTTTCATAAGAGAACGAAACTAACTCATTGAACAGTTTTAAAAATAATAATTAAAAAAAAACATCTAAAAGCATTTCTATAAAAATCAAGTTCATTCAATCGCGTTCACTCAATCAGAAATAAAATCATTGGAAATATATATATATATGTGTATATACACAAGAAAAGAAGAAAGAGAAAATGCTATTAAATGTGGTCGAATAAACCTGCATTATTAATATTGTAAATGCAGCTTCTATGAAAACATATCGGCAATGACTCTATTCATGTTTCCAATGGAGACGGCCTTTTAAACTTTTAATTTTCTGTTTATTTTTATTTATATGTATCATTAAGGGTTTGATGATTACAGGCCTTTAAATTGGCTGCGTTTTCTTCCATGTTGTTTTTAGTGGTAATAATAATTGTGTTCAGTGTGAGAACGGGCAACGATTGCTAGATATATGACTGGCCTTTTGATGTGCGCTGATACAAAGAATTATTTTTCCTCCTGCCGAGTGGCCGGACTCATGCTTTCGTTGACTAACAGGTGAGAATTACCGACAAAGGTAGGGTAGGTTCTAACGCCCCACCCAGACGCGCTCAAACAGACATTCGAGAGCACGCACACACACATACACTCACACACGCACACACACTCATTTATAATGATATAAAATGTGTGTGTGCATATTTAAGCATAGTAATGGTTATTTGATGCTACTGTAACCTTATTTATAATATACAAATGTAGATCAATAAATCCATAGCCTGACACAGTTATTAAATGAATTTTGATCTGAAATGTTCAATGTACACTCATGAGACAAAATAAAGAATAACAACTATTGTCTCATAACATCTTATATCAGCGTCACAGAACATATTGAGGCAATATATATATATATATATATATATATATATATATAGATAGATAGATAGATAGATAGATAGATATGGACTTACATAGACACAATACAATCGATTTAAATTCATTGAAAAAAATAAATGACAAATTGTTATACAAACTCGGCCAGAACATTTCCAAAATGTTACGCCATATTTACATAATTTGCATCCGGTCTGTTGTTTTCATTTTTGTTGTTGTTGAGGCCAATAGCCGAAAGTTTCTTTCTTTTTATGTGTCATGTCCTTTCAGGACGTAGGCGATCATGGCTCTCCACCTCCTTCTATCCCTTGCAGCTATCAACAAATTCCTTCCCTCTGTTACCTCCCCCAGACCATATTCTGTCATCCACTTGCTTAAGCCCGTTAGGTATGTCATGCGTCGTTTTCCCTTGTCTCTATTTTCCTTTATTCGACACGTGAGTATTAGATTCTCCGGGCCCTCCTTCCTCATTATGCGTCGCAGAAACTTCAGCTGCCTCTTCCTGATATGAAGTACAAGCCTTGTTTGCAACCTTTCTAAGACCTCATCGTTGATCACAAGCTCGGTCCATGATATCCTTAGCATCCTTCTGTAGAACCACATCTCCCTCGCCTCGAGTCTCTTCTTCATTTTTGGAGAAATCGTTCAACATTCGCTGCCGTAAAGAAGAACAGATATCACGTAACAGCTCATTGTTCTTTTCTTTGTTACCAAAGAAATCTTCCTGTTTCACAATACTGTGCCCAGCTTTTGGCTATCCCAATACGTCTACGGATCTCAGTGTCGCACTTACCGTCCTCTGTCAGAACGCTTCCCAGATATTTAAACTTCTTCGTCTGCTTGATAATTGTGTTCCCGACCTGCAAATTGCATTTCGGGCTCTTCATTTTACTGATGACCATGTATTATGTCTTCTTGTAGTTTATGCTTAGTCCTTTCTTCTCACTCTCCATCGCTACCTTCTGTAAGAGATTTTGTAATTTCTCTTCCATGTCTGCTATCAGTACTGTGCCGTCTGCGTATCTTATGTTAAGTTTGTAGCTGCCAATGCTAAATCTCGGTAGGTTTTCCAATTCTCTATGAATTGCCTCGCTGTATAGGTTGAACAGGTCGTGTGAGAAGACGCATCCTAGCCTTACGCCCCTTTCTGTTTTTGTGTATTCATTGAACTCGTTCCTTATGCACATGCAGGCTGTTTGCTGCCAGTATAGGTTCTTGATTATTCTGATATCCCTCCTGAATATATCAAGATTGCTGAGCAGTTCCAACAGACCCTTGTGTTGTACATTGTCGAAGGCCTTTGCGTAGTCTCTGAAACAACCGAAAGTAGATAGTGTAAATAATGATAACTCCTCGTCCCAGAAATTCAAACAGAAATCTTACGCATTGTTTTGGCTTAAGTTTTCATAATGTTATGACTTGTCCGTGTGTGTACCCGCGTGTGTGTGTATTTGTATGCGTGTGTTTGTGTGCGTGGGTGTGTGTAGGGTGCGTGTGTAGGTGTGTATGCGTATGTGTGTGTTTTTGTGTGTGTGTGTGTGTAGAGTATGTGTGTGTGTGTCGAGTGTGTGTGCAAGGTGTGTGTGTAGGCTGTGTGTGTGTGCGTGTGTGTGTGTAGGGTGTCAGTGTAGGGTGTGAGTGTATGGTGTGTTTGTGTATGCGTGTGTGTGTGCGTGCGTGTGTTTGTGTATGTAGGGTGTGTGTGTGTGTTTGTGTGTGTGTAGTGTGTGCAAGTGTGTATGTTTGTGTGTGTGTAGGGTGTGTGTGTAGGGTGTGTGTGTTTTTGTCCGTGTGTGTATGTAAGATGTGTGTTCGTGTGTTTGTAGGATGTGTGTCTGCGTGTGTAGGTGTGTGTAGGTGTGTGTGTGTGTGTAGGGTGTGTGTGTGCGCGTGCGTGTGTGTTGGCTACCGTTCAGTTGTAAGGAGTAATTATCAGCAGTGGCCCGAAGAGAGACTATTCACTTCAGAGAAATTATTCGGCCAAAACCTATCGATGCAAAATATGAACAAAAAGCCCGCCACTATGTACGAGCCTACTCTCTTCTTCTATATGCTTTGTCTCTCTTCAGAACGTTGTCGGTTATGGTCCTCCACAACCTTCTAGCCCTTAGCAACGTTTGCATTGTCTCAAGTCCCAACCCCAACCGTTTCTTCAGATAGTCAGCTCGCTGCCTTCCCATCTCCTTTTTGCATTTGATATGTCCTATGTGGATAAAATTCTACAAGTCCTCCTTTCTCATAATGTATCGAAGAACAACCAGCTGTCATTAATTTTTTTTAGGAATGATTTCTGCCATACTGCCTAGTCCCATGGGTAATCGGATTAAAGATGTTGGACTGTATATGCTTTTATTCATCGTTTGGCCAATATGTTTTCATTTTCATAAAAATCTTAAGTATTTATCGGCAATAGCAACATGTGTATAGAGTAAATTTATTCAAGGTAAAGACCAGCATTTTATATAACCTATTGCTAAAGTTTAAATCAAAATAGAAATACAATTTATTAATTTAGATTCACCTTTTAAATTAACATTTACCTTCATCGAATATTAGTATAAATTTAAAAGATGAACGTCTCTGTATCTTTAACATTTCGATGTAAACTATAATCTGCATTTTTCTTTGATTCTGTCGACTACACAGTATAACAGGGTCAGTTGGGCACTGTCTGTGAGAAAACGAGCACCTTGACGCAATTCACTCCGCCAGAAATTTGGAAACGGCATACTGTACTGCTTAGCATTCGCACCAGAATCACCAACGCAAACATTTCAGAATGCTTGGGTGTCAATCTGAGGAGAGCGCAGAGGATTCGGAAAGAGTTGGAGGCGTCTAATGGTGATTACGAAGTGATGGCGACGTTATACCTCCATTAATCTTCCCACAGGGCATCAGACTCAACACGAAGGCCTACATCAAGTGCTCTGGGTCAAGAGGGTGGCTGCTGGAAGACCCGATGTCTGGCAACAGGACTCTGAACCATGCCACATAAGCAGTACCCAGGCATGGCTGTCAGACAATTTCTGCGACTATATCACCCATTACATCTGGCCACCTGGCTCCCCAGACAGCAATTCCCTTGATTATTATGTGTAGGGAACAGTTGAGCCAGAGACCAACAAAACTCCTTGTAACATCAAAGATGAACTGAAAGTATATACATATACTAGCAGCATGACCCGGCGTTGCCCGTGCTTGTTTCAAAAATCGTACGACTCATACAGCAATCGCTATCACTTGACTCAAAATATTTTTGCCCTTCCTTGCCTTTAAAGAAGTGACCTTTGCCGTGCTGATGTTGCTACATGCCTTACTTCTTGCCTATCTCACACTGCGAATTTTTTCTAAGCTCTATTCTAAACATTAAATCTGTTACGAAAAAAGAACTAAACAAAATGAACACAAAACGATCAGCTATAAAAAGGACTCGTAACTGGAAAACCGAATGAAAAAGAATGTTAACAACAAATACTTTTCACACCCAATCCAGTTCTGCGGAATCAGAATCAACGTTGAGTTTAAGCAATGAATGAGCCAATTGGAGTAAAGTGCCATGCAGATTTAAATTTTTTTCCACTTGTGACAAATGCAGCTATCGATTTTTTTGCATGCTAGTTAACATTCGTGTCAGTCAGCTGTTGGCTCTCACGCTGGCCAATAGAATCTTCCTGCCTATTCGTGGCAACCAGCTATTGGCTCTCACTCTGACCAGTAGAAAATGACCGCAAACTACATGAAAACTGCCGTAGAAGCATGAAAAAATCGATTATTTCCACTACCGATGGGAGTTAGGAAATGCAACGTTGGTCTTGGCCTTTCCGCTAACTTGGAGCATGTGTATGTAAATTTTGGTGCAAATCCGTCGAAAATTGCGGCCGTGCATTCGTTACACACACACACACACACACACACACACACACACACACACACATCCTGCCTTTTATAGATAGTGATGTATTGTCGCGTGATTAAAACATTCGCTTTCTAATCATGAGACTCGAGTTCGAATTTCAGTTGGGTCGATTTGTCAGGAAGGTGACTTCTTTGTCTCATTGATCTGGGGAGGCGATCAAAGTGCCTGAAATACATACCGGGAGTGAAAGTGGGTAAACTGAACTTTTCTGTAGCCGTCAGTGGTTGTGCCTGCACGAAGTCACAAGTCACCGTGACCGAGGCTTTGAGCATACCGGCCTTGTTCAAACTCTCAATCTCGCTGGATAATGTGCTTCTCCCTGTAACTAAGGTCCGCTTAGCATAGTTGCAGTATATATCACAGGTGGGATCCCTGAATGTTAAAGAAAAACGAAAACGTCTAAGCAGGCGCCTGCAACAGGGATTACTTAACCACTCTAGAAGACGAGTAGCCAGCCATTTTAATGTATACTTTTGTTATAAAAACACTCCAACGAGTGCGCAGGATCGCTTCGTCAGTGATGTTATGACTTGGGGACATGACAAGTTTCGGGTTTTCCAACATCATACTTGTACGCCGAAGAGACTCTACTGAAACAGTACTATTCCGGCAGGCGATCCTGAAGCAAAAATCCGCCAAGCACACAACAAATGGACACATTAAATAACCGCCATTGCTGATCTTGAAATCACAAGCGACCAATCCGTAACAACCTACGTCACTTCCTCCTCAGCCAATACTTATAAGTATATAAAATGAGATGGAGTGTGATATATAAAGATTTATGCGTGCCAAATGGCATTTATACTCACAGAGTCATCTTATCTACTGGTTGTCCGTAACTTTTAATTGTAACTCGAACCTCAAGATAGATGCTTGGTGATCAAAAGCCGACGAAAGAAAATATTAGCACCTGGAGACGATCACCTGTGCATGCCGTACTCGGTAGCCGATTATACGTTGACTGCTCTTAAAACTTAAATAATATCGTTTTGCACGTAGAGACCATCAATGCGTCATTGAAATGTATACGTCATCCAGAGAGAACTACAGATGCGATTACGACAAAGTATTAAGTGACATTAGAGAGACAAGACAACTATGTTGGAGGTCATGTCTTAAGTTTTTTTATCTATCCTCATTTATCTATCTATCTATCTATCGATATATATATATATATATATATATATATATATATATATATATAAAAAGAAAGGGTTGTAGTGGTTCCAACGAGAGAAAAGTATGTATATTAAAAAAGAAGAGAAGAGGGTGCAAAACGTTTTTGGTTGTAATGTGGATTTATTTAGAAAAAAATATTATGCTTTGTTTTACATAATTTTACGACACGTGTTTCTGGTCTCGCGACCGTCTTCAGGTAAAAGTCGAGATTTCTACATATTATTAAAAATAATTAATTTTTCTTCATGTTCAATGTGAAATATTCTCGATATGAGACATTCTCTGTTTGTGTGTTTGTAATCCGAATTTCTTTTCTAGAATTGTCAATGAAGAGTTCTGCGAAGGGTCATAAAACAATTAAGGTTGGTCTTCTTTTTAATATATATATATATATATATATATATATATATAAAAGTGGTAAGTAGAAGTCAACATTACAGGCGACAGTCTGTTTCATGCTATATCAATCGTCTGGCCACGTGTGCTGTTATTTTTCTCGCCTATTTATACATATACGGTTCAGTGGTGCATTGTGGGTAGTCTATTATGGCGGTTATTTTACCGGAAGTCGTTTATTTAAAAAAAATTGTTTATATCACTTATTTAATAGTTATGTTTGGTTTGAGAATTTAATTAAAGCTATCAGTTACGTTTTGGGGGTTGGTTGTTGTAGTTTTATTTTAACTATTATTTTGGCAGAAACAGTTTTTAATTTGCGTATATGTATAAATAGCTGAGAAAAATAACAGCACACCTGTCCTGACGATTGCATATAGCATGAAACAGACTGTCGCCTCTAAGTGTTGACTTCTATGTTCACTTTTATATTTACACACGCTCTATCTCTGATATCGAGCACTTTATCCCATAAATATAGCACACCTTAAGACTATATTTCTTCATATATATATATATATATATATATATATATATATAGCTGGCCACTCGTATTCGAGGATAACCGTCTACTAGGGCGAGTAGCCAATCCCTATAGCAGACACTTGGAAAATAGAGCGTGTTATCTAGCATAATCAACAATTTGAACAAGGCCACGCTAAAGCTCTCGACCACGTCGACTTGTGATATCGTGCTAAGCACAGCTATCAAAGGCCAATTGTTCTACCCAATTTCACTCACAGAGCTGGGGGTCAACTCGTAGTATGGTTTTCAGACACTTTCCAAAAGTGCCGCACACTAGGATCGATCCCCTCCTGTCCGATAACATGAGGAAATCTCTTTCCTGATAAATCGTCCAAGGTGAGATTCGAACCCGGGTCTCATTGTAAATAATGCGAACGTTCCCAGCTACGTCCTCTCTATCGATCTATCTATCGATCTATCTATCGATCTATATATATATATATATATATATATATATATATATATATATATATATATATATATATATATATATATATATATAATAATATTAATTGATTTAAAATATGTTTTTTCTTTCGCTACACAGTTCTAACCATATATTACAAAATGGAAGCTAAAAGCTTCGAATTTAATTTTGTAATTAGATTAAAGACATTAGTTCCATTTCATCCTCAAGCGAATTTTGGAGTAACTTATTACTGGGTTTTAAAAGCTCAGCAAAAATCTTAATTCACGTTTCCAAGGATACAGAGAAACCTATTCATCTAGACAAGGGGTGTTTGCGATTCGAAGCTTTTAGCTTCCATTTTTGAAACATGGTTAGAACTGTGTAGCGAAAAAAAAAACATATTTTAAATCAATTAATTTATAATATTAATGCTCTGTAAATTTACATTGAGCACTCTTTTGTAAAAATAAAAATATCTATAAGAACACCGGATTATATATCTTACTGTTCTTTCTTTTATTTATACACACACACACACACACACGCACACACACACACACACACACATATATATATATATATATATATATATATATATATATATATATATATATATATACAGGTTGGCTGAAAAATGTAGAACATTTTAAACTTTCTCAAGAAATAATTCAAGCAACTAGAACTATATCTAATTGAAATACTCGAACGTCTCACATGTCGAACAAATCGCTTTTCGAGCAGAAAATTCGAGATAAAATATGCTTCGGTTATCGAAAAAAATTTCGCTTCTCGAAGAACATTGCCGATCCGAGTTAACCGGAACGGAATAATTTCTGAGTCGACTGTGTGTTATGGCGTGCTTTTCTTTTCAGTTTTATTGTACTTTGACTTTCTTTTTTCTCTACATTGATTCCTATTGAAAAAAATAATTTCGGGTTACGAACGGCCTTCAGGAACGAAATAAATTCGTGAGCCGAGATTCCACTGCAATGCATATGAAGACAGTATTTATTATAAATACTTATTCTTAAGATTTTGTCATCGCATGTTTTCAAATTGATGCCCGCTTTGATGCACAGAATCACAAGGGGTAACCAAAATTTCCAAAGGGTTTTGGCTGCATTCTTGCTGGATGGAAACTTTCATTTCGACAATAGTTGGTGGCTTTGGCGCAAGAGAAATCTAAAACCGTGAGGTCGGATAAAAGTGTGTATACCTTTTTTTAGACACAGTGTGAATGGGAAAGAAACAATTAGAAAAAGAGATTCATATATATATATATATATATATATATATATATATACAAAATGTATACAAATAATTGTTTCATATAACTAGATGTCTCGGTACACACACACACACACACACACACACACACACACACATACGTAAGTATATATAGGGAGAAAGGTAGGGAAAAGAGTATTGGAGTATTAAGTGTTAAGTCACATGTTCAAAACGAAACAACTATGTCAGAGGTCAAATGTTAAATATCCACATGATGTTAGAGAACGTATATGGGAAGGGAGCAATTAATGTAAACACAGTAAAGAGTAGAATCAATATTTTATAGCAATCCTAGAGAGAAAGGGGAAATTGACATTAGTGACAGGCCCTGGAGTGGCAGGCCAGCTGCTGCTGTGAATGTTTTCATTCCTGCTGACAGAATCACTATTGGAGAAATGGAAAATCGTTCATGTGACCCATGGCAGGGGGTGCAGTTAGTGCATGCTTTTGATAGCGCAAAGTGGGCATCAACGGGAACTCCTACACAATGTAGTAAAACAAAGCATAAAGAAATAAATATCAACTGTAAGAAGACGGTATATCTGGTCGTTTGTAAGATGGACAACCCATTAAGTCTACTATGAACTGGAAATATGAAAATCATGCAAATACAGAAATGTAATTGTTTTGGAATTGTTTTGACAGACAACGGAAAATTTGACACCAAAATCCAAAGACGCATTGAGATAGAGAACGATGCCTTCTAAAAGCTAAGCAAAGTGTTATGAAACAGGAAAATTTCGTTAGAAGAGAACTGAGGCAAAAAATAATGCACTTCTATAGAAGAATGCTGAGAATACCAGGACCGGAACATGTGAGCAATGAGGAAATTTTAAGGAAACGGAAAACAAAAAGGACACTTGTACTTAGAATCAAAGTGACAGATTGAATTTCTGGGACACATAATAAGTAAAAAAGGCTTGGAGAATTTAACACTCACAGGGCGACTGAATAAAGAGTAGGAGAGGTAGTAAGAGGATAAGTGTTGTTCCTTCCAGTTCAAAGAGTAGGAGATTGTGGAGAGCCTTGATTGTCCACGATGTAGAGCATATAAAAGCAGAAGTGGAAACCACCCAACAAATGTTTTTCCATGATCGATGGTGGAATGTGCACACCTTTGAAAACATAAGGGTACACTCAAAGCCCAATTTAATATTATAAGGAGTTCGATACTCACCGAGTATTACAGTGTTGAAAACTTGTGGCACACTAATCTGCATGCTATATATATATATATATATATATATATATATATATATATATATATATATATATATAATTACATGGATCATTCATACAAAAAAACAAATATAGAGGTTAATGATTTAAATGGCGAGAATACAGCTTTTTGCAAACAATTTCAATAAGGTACACTAACCCCGAACCTGTATATGAATGATATGATCCCTGTTTATAAATTCCAGTTTCATAAGGTCTTTTTTTTAGTTTTTACAAGCTTTCGTCTGTTCCTACATACTCAGGGTATGAAATAGATTTTGTTCTTGTTTTTTACTTCTCAGTAATAAGAGGACAACGAAAATAGAGATGTAATCCCAAAACATGCTATGAGAAAATGTGTTATTGTTTTTTGGAACGTGCAGGTCGCAACGCTGAGTTAGAATTTTAAATTTTAAGGTTGTGTTTTTGTATAAATATAGTAATAAGAGAATTCTTTTTTACTGGTAGGTTTTCCGTCAATGTGGCATGAACTATATTGTTCAATAATTACAGAAATGTCGCACTTATTATCCGAAAGTTGCACGTTGGATCCATTATCTATTTCCATAGTTATCTATTTCCATATATATATATATATATAGCATGCAGATTACTGCATATATATGGGGATATTATTCTGGCAAAGAGTTACACTAGTCAGGAATCAAATGAATATTAAAATAGGCAGCAATGTAAAACGGGAATAACTTGTCCAAACTTTAGTGGTTGTTGAAGGTTTTTCGACTGATCAAGAAGACTTTCTAAAAAATGCGATATTTGGTCATTTGACTAAATACATTAGGCCGAGTACATTTCATAATTGCTTGCACACACACACACAAACACTCACACACACACGCACACACACAGACACACATATATAGATATATATATATATAATCAAATAAATATCGTGCAAGTATTCATATATATATATATATATATAAATATACAGTGTAACCCGGATATAAAAGAGTTGTCGGGACCGGAGAGGAAGTCTCTTATATCCGGGTTTCTCTTATATCCGGGTTTGGTCTATTTTATATACATTAACACAGGCTCTAATTTGGGACCAGAGAAAATCACTCTTATATCCGGGTTTCTCTTATATCCGGGTCTTTATATCCGGGTTACACTATATATATATATATATATATATATATATATATATATATATATATAGCTCTTGGAAATATTTTTTCAATTGAGCACCATTGAATGACAAGCTAATTCTAAAAACAACAGCAGCCTGTGTTAATGCGAAGCTCTTCGGTAAAATGGATAGAGCACTTCGGTTGTTGGGCGCTTGTTTACATTTGTAAAAACAATACGCTAGATTTAGCAGTTTTATTCCGCCGAATGAAGATAGCTCAGTGGTAGAAGATCTGACTGGCACCAGATCGGTTGGGTTTTTATCCGGGCTTTGAGGCATTCGTTTGTCTAGTCGCACTGAAGAGGTGTTATACAGCGAAACAGTACTGTCTACGAATCACACACACACTGATACACACACACACACAAATTAATAGATTTTATATCTTAATCCAACATATTTTTATTACTGCAACATTATTACTTCGAACGTAGATGCTCACCGTAGCTGGGTGGTAAAGAACGCCGGATCAAACGGCGGCTTCACCTGTAAAGGGGGACGCAGTTTCGAATCCTGCCGGAGGACCATTTTCATTATTAATTTTTCTCGAGTACACGGGCCGGCAGACGAAATAAATATTGTCTAAGAGCGTCTATCCAGGTACGATATCCACTAAAAGTACCGTTTCATGTAATAGAAAGATATCGGATTAAATAATAAAATCTGTTAATTCTTTAGAAGTAGATTTGTTTACATTTCGGATACGAAACTGAGCAGATATACGTTATCGAGAAAATTTGAACAAGTCAGTATGTTTTAAAGGCAAAATAGAACCCTGCTTTGTTGCGAGGCTCTTCGTAGCCGAATGGAAAAGCGGGCCGGATCATTTTCTTAATTAAGTTTCTTAAACAGGCAAAAAAAGCAATTGTTGATAATGACTGTAGAAACAGTCGAACGTACACGGATTCAAAAAACAACTGGACAGACATCAACGTGCAATAAAACTTATTTAAAAGAATATATATATATATATATATATTTATTTATTATGTATATATATATATATATATATATATATATATACACAAAATTCAATAAATAAAAATAAATATACACATATAATTCATATGTGTCTGTCGGAGTTAACTCCTCATTAATTGTCCAAATTGTTCACTAGAGGACACTCTCCCTACACTACAAATACTGGGCGATTTCTTGCCTCGTTCTCTTTTTTATTTCTTCATTTTCAGCGAACACATCAACAATGTAAGCTCTCGCAGGAGATTGCGTCTTCCCATTTGTGGGAGACGCCATGAACATTATACACACATACACGTCCGTACGAGCATTCACCAAAATACAAACGTTTTACATTCACACACAAACACAAATGTTAATGTCTATGTCCATTGTAAATTTTGTTGTTTTATTCATATGCTTGTTGATATGCATATATCGGTCTTGCTGGTTTTCTTTACATTTCTTAAAACCTCTGAGTCCGCCATGTTCTTGTAGTGGACCTTCTTCTAGCAGGAATAAACACGCGTGTTCCTAATTTAACAACACGTAAACCCACTGTCCGCTATATGTCTAATATTAGATAAACATAATCTTGCTAGAAAAAATTTAGCTTTTTATCATAAGATTTCTATACAAATGATAAAATGATATTTATAAAGTTTTTTTTTCCAAAACAGAATGGAACAATTTCCAAATAGATGTCACGTTATAACGTTCTTAAGATAGAATAAATTTAAAATTTAGTCTGCATCAATAAATATCATTGCTTTTTTCATGTATATTTCAAGTAAATTAGATAGCTGTTATCAAATTCAATTAGATTAATCTTATCCTGATGATAGGATACGTGTCTGCGTGACGTCATTTCGGGGGATAAGTCGTTGAATGCTTATCTATTATCTCACTCTCTCTCTCTCTCTCTCTCTCTCTCTCTCTATATATATATATATATATATATATATATATATATTTCCCTGCTTCTCTTCTTTATTTTTATTTCTTATCTTATATATTTATTTATTTTTATTTTAATCGGTGTTTTATTAACGTAGTAAAAATTTATTTGTATCGCTTATTTAATAGTTTGGTTTAGGTTTGGGAAGATAATTAAAGGCTGTAGGGTGCTTGAGACTGTGAAGTGTTTGTGTAAGATTAACAATAGATATAATCATAAACAATACCTACAATAATCCATTTCTCCTTTCATTAATAATTTGACGTAATATATACAAAAAAAATCTACTCTTGATGTGCATCGCAAAGATTCCTTTTCATGACCACAAAAACAACATACATACAATGCGATGGGGTCTCCATGGGTTCCGCCCTTGGCCCAACATTTGGCAATTTTTACATGACTAATTTAGAAAATGATGTACTTAATACCACATAAAACCCTCCATTTGCCTAAGATATTGTTATGGTCCGGTTCCTTGTACCACGGTGATAGTCCAAGGTAGAACCAATAAAGAAGAACTCGAACACGGATATGGAATAACACAGATATATTACAAACAGGAATATATACAGAGAAGTAGAAAGTGTTAGTACGAACAATCAGGTTTAGTAGTAATTGTCTGAACGCGACTCTGTTTCTGTCTGCCTCTGACTCGACTGACTGACTCGCTCTGACTGACGGACTTCACTCCAGACTTCAGACTGAACTCTGTCTTCCCGGAACGGTATTTAGTCACCCCCCACGAGGGTATCATGTGACACAAAGGCCGGTTTTAAAAAATCTCCTAGCCTGTGGGTTCGGCCAAAAATAAAAACTTTGAACCCGTATAAACGGGTTCAGGGTCGGTTTACCTCCCCAAAAAAGAGACTCCGCCCTTCGGCGTAGCCTCGTTCGGGTTCCTCCCCGCCCGGAGGCAGAGAGTTCAACCGATCAGCCGGTCCCCCGACTTCGAGCTGAACTCCCTGCTTCCTCTTGAGGCGCAGTATTTATTACGTATGGAATAGTCCATTATGTTATTATGGGTAAGGTCCCATAACAGATATGTAGATGATATTCTCATTTTAGTCAAAGACATAGATAAAATACATGAACTGCAAGAAAACTTGAAAAAAAATCTGTACTTAAGTTCACATATGAACTTAACCAGGACAAAACAATCCAGTTCTTCGATGTATTGATAGTAAAAATAATAATACATTTACTACCACTCGTTATAAAGAAAAAAAAAACAGCTAGTATAAAGACGTGTACTCTAAACTATAAAAGTGAATGCCCTATTACAAAATAGCTATTATACGTAACTTAATCAACCGTGCAATATCAAATTCTTTAACAAAAAAGATTTTCTACACTGAATTAAAACATATTAAACAAAATCTCATTAATAATGACTTCCCTAATTACGTTGTTGATGAACAAATTAGACAAGCTATTAGAAAAATTAACAAATAAAAATGAATACATCATTAAATAACTGTAAACATATCAAATTACTGTATCGTAATCAAATGCATTCCAACAATAAACAGAAGGAAAAAATATTCTGAGAAAACTCATAAGCACTAATATATATCTCACTAATCCGAATAAACAAATAAAATTAATTATATACTATACAAAATTTAATACAACCAACCTAGTTGTCCAAAACAATTCTTCTCCGCCAACTAGCATCTTGCAAAAGGCCAATATTGTATATCAATTTAAATGTCATTTAGGGGATTGTATCTCTGATAAAATTTCAATACGCACTTTGGTTTTACTACGACGATGATAACAAAAAGGCTTACATTTCATTTGGCCGATCATAGTTCAATATATCAGCATTCAAAGTAACACTCATGCCCACAATCGCACATTAGACGGATATTATTTGAAAATACATCTATATTACATAAAAAATAAAAAGCAAAAAAAAAAAAAAAATGAAAATCCTTGAAGCCCTTTCTATAAGAGAATTAAAACAAAAAATAAATAACCCATGAGTATAGCAACAAAGTCCTTAAATGCTTATAAAAAAAATTATATATGTATTAGCAAAAATGAAAAAGTTACTTCCCTTATATTGAGAAAAAAATCAAAAACACATGAACTATGAAATCTCGAACGCTGCACAATCAGTAAAAACGAAGAGTTGAAATATTTTGAATTTACAGAAATACATATACATACTCACAGACAAATTAACCTACTGAAGATGGTCTCAGGTGAGATTGAAAGTACTTGCGAAAATAAAAAATATTTGAAAGAAAATTTTGGTATTTTTCTTAATGAATTTTCTAAAGCTACAAAGAAATTAATTCGCAAACTTGAAAGATTCACAAAGAAAATTAATCGATATGATATGTCCATATTATTTAAGCAAATCTGTTTGAATATATATATATATATATATATATATATATATATATATATATATATATATACATATGCACACATACACACGGTATACACACACGCACATGCACACACATGCATACCCCACACAGTAGAAAAAATCAACTTAACACCAATAAATATCGCATAAATTATTTTAAAATCTTTAACTTAGTATAAAAATAATGAAAATGACAAAAACGGCAATGAATTGCTGAAACAGCCTGACGAAGGAACCGAATCATTGCAAAGAGATCCGTCTACGATCAATCAAATGACAAGTTTTATATTTTTATTAATTAGATAGATAGATAGATAGATAGATAGATAGATAGATAGAAACAAGTTTTTCTTAAATTCAACCGACAAGGTCTAGCTACATTATTTACATTATTCGGACTATTGTCCTCATCTTTGTCGCCATATTTATTACAACGTTTCGGCCGTTGTACGCTCCGGCCTTCTGCAGTTTGATGGAATGTCGAACTGCACCCTTTATTTCGCTCACTGGGTAGACTGTTTTTAGTTCCACGCCATATTTAATGGATGTCAGTTATCAGTTATCTCCTGCTAATTTTCCCTCTGAAAGTTCTCCACACCTTGTTGGTATGTTGAACATTGAACTTTGGGTCTGTCACTGGATCTAACTAATTATCCATATCACTATGCTATGTATCCTTGAGGACACATGGCACAGTGGTTAGTTAGATCCAGTGACAGATCCAGAGAGGGAGTTCAACTTACGGCGGGTAACAGATGTAAAAAAATTACTAAGATTTTCTAAAAATAAAATTTTCAGAATTCATTCATTTTTTAATAAGTCCTGAAAATTTCATTAAAATCAGACAATTAATTGATTTTTGCAAGAATTTCCAAAATAATGGGTTACCCCGTCCCAGAAATTGCTACACTAAAATGTCCATTACCACAACTAGTACAAAGTTGACAAAAAAATAACGAGTTTTTTGACCCAAATTTAGAACGTGCTAAAAAGAAAGAAAAATTTTTTAAAAAATAATTAAAAAATACTTTGTTCTTTCCTCTTAATAATAACATAAACATTTTGACGATAAAACTTTGTTTTTATTAAGTTTGAGGCCTTTTCTCATTACGCTATACAGATTTTTAGCGAATTATTGAAGGTACCTAAACAAAATGTTGCCCATCCCACTGAATTCAATGAGACGGTTGAAAGTACGTAAACAAAAAAAAAACAAAAAAAACAAAAACAAAAAAACACAACTTCGGAGAATAAATCTCCGAAAACCCACCACTAATGTCCTTCGGGACAACACCAGAGTGGATACAGGAGTTGTTTATACATCTGTTACTATCATCTGGTAGTTCAGTCATTGAGTTTGGAACAAACAATAACTGATATCAAAATGATCAACAGATATCCCACATTAGCCAATCAATGGACATCTGATGATGAGCAGAGGGTACTTGGTCGAAGCGTTCTGTCGATAATATCTATATCAATCAAGAGGAGGCTAGCAGTTAGAAACAATGCAAGTATATTGACAATTACACCTCTCGGAAATGAAATACTAAATTCGGACAATTTATAAACAATTTCGATTTGGATATGCAACAACTGATTCGAACACTGGAAGAAGACAATTAAAATTAAATAGATATTATCAGTTCAATTTAACAAAGCTTATTTCGATGAATACTTCTTACATAAATTTACCTTATATAAGGTTGCTGGTGAAACGCTTTTCGCATCATCTTCACACACACAAACACACACACAAAATACACACACAAATATATATATATATATATATATATATATATATATATATATATATATATATATATGGTGCGGAGGAATTAGGAACAGAAACATTGGTAATGAGTAGAAAGAGAAAAGAGCATTCAGGAAGACGGAAGATAGCGATTGGTATTGCATTTATATTCTGGCAGATTAAAGTTAGTTGGAAAACATGGAGTCGGAAGGGAGTTCCACAAGAGAGAAGTGCGAGAAAAGAAACTGCTAGCGTAGAAAATAATTCTACATCTAACCAGCTCAACTGTAATTTATGCAATCTGACCACACGTCTAGTATTGCGCTCAAATTCATAGAGTCCAGGTATCATAGTGAAGAACTCACCCGAACAGTTATCATGCAAGTATTTATAAATGAAGGCACAGTGAGGCAACCTAATATTGTTGTGGATAAAAATTTAGGATCAATGTTCCGAGCCGCCAGATCAGGACCAATAATATTGGCTCGATTCTTCTTTAGGATCTTATCAATAATTATTAAGCTCAGGCAAATCGTATTGCACCAGTTTCGCTATATGGCCGCAATGTTCTAATCCATGGACTGAAAACGTATTTATTGTGAGCTTATAGATATACAAACATTTCTCCATTCAGGAGAAATATGTTCCTGATCATTTTCGCTCGCCATTTTAATGCTTTAGTGTACATCTTACAACCACATTTGAGTCCTCTACATTAAAATAAGATCAGTTCACTAAAATATATATTGGAACTGATCAAGTTTGATCAGTTTTTTTAGTGGGTATCCTGCCACCACGTTTGATCCTGCTTTATTAAGGCCTGAAATCATTTTACTGACTTTTTTCTGTTGTATCCTTACCAGCATTTGTATCGTACATTATTAAGGAATTGGAAAATATATTATACCGATCAGTTTTTGGCTTTAGTATGTATCCTACCACCACGTTTGAGTCCTGCTTTATTAAGGCGCTGAAAATGTATTATACCGATCATTTTCTGTTGTGGTGCTTATCCTAGCATTACATTTTCTATCCTACATTATTAAGAAGTGAAAATATATTATACCGATCAGTTTTTGGCTTTAGTATGTATCCTACCACCGACGTTTGAGTCCTGTGCTTATTAAGGCGCTGAAAAATGTATTATACCGGATTTTGGCTTTATTTTTTCCACTACGTTGTGGTGCTTATCCAGCACCACATTTTTTCCTTGCATTATTAAGGAAGGAGGTAAAAAATATTATACCGATCAGTTTTGGCTTTAGTATGTATCCTACCACTTACGTTTGAGTCCTGTTTTATTAAGGCGCTGAAAATGTATTATACCGATCATTTTTCTGTTGTGGTGCTTATCCTAGCACCACATTTCTATCCTGAATTATTAAGGAAGTGAAAATATATTATACCGATCAGTTTTTTTGGCTTTAGTATGTATCCTACCACTACGTTTGAGTCCTGCTTTATTAAGGCGCTGAAAATGTATTATACCGATTTATTTTCTGTTGTGGTGCTTATCCTAGCACCACATTTTATCCTGAATTATTAAGGAAGTGAAAATATATTATACCGATCAGTTTTTGGCTTTAGTATGTATCCTACCACCACGTTTGAGTCCTGCTTTATTAAGGCGCTGAAAATGTATTATACTGATCATTTCTGTTGTGGTGCCTAGCAAATTTCTATCCTGTATTGAAAATATATTATACCGATCAGTTTTTGGCTTTAGTATGTATCCTACCACTACGTTTGAGTCCTGCTTTATTAAGGCGCTTATTATACCGATCATTTTCTGTTGTGGTGTTTATCCTAGCACCACATTTCTATCCTGCATTATTAAGGAAGTGAAAATATATTATACCGATCAGTTTTTGGCTTTAGTATGTATCCTACCACTACGTTTGAGTCCTGCTTTATTAAGGCGCTGAAAATGTATTATACCGATCATTTTCTGTTGTGGTGCTTATCCTAGCACCACATTTCTATCCTAATTATTAAGGAAGTGAAAATATATTATACCGATCAGTTTTTTTTTTTTTTTTTTTTTGCTTTAGTATGTATCCTACCACTACGTTTGAGTCCTGCTTTTATTAAGGCGCTGAAAATGTATTATACCGATCATTTTTCTGTTGTGGTCCTTATCCTAGCACCACATTTCTATCCTGCATTATTAAGGAAGAAAATATATTATACCGATTGTTTTTGGCTTTAGTATGTATCCTACCACCACGTTTGAGTCCTGCTTTATTAAGGCGCTGAAAATGTATTATACCGATCATTTTCTGTTGTGGTGTTTATCCTAGCACCATTTTTCTATCCTGAATTATTAAGGAAGTGAAAATATATTATACCGATCAGTTTTTTGCTTTAGTATGTATCCTACCACTACGTTTGAGTCCTGCTTTATTAAGGCGCTGAAAATGTATTATACCGATCATTTTCTGTTGTGGTGCTTATCCTAGCACCACATTTCTATCCTGAATTATTAAGGAAGTAGAAATATATTATACCGATCAGTTTTTGGCTTTTAGTATGTATCCTACCACCACGTTTGAGTCCTGCTTTATTAAGGCGCTGAAAATGTATTATACCGATTTTTTCTGTTTGTGGTGCATCCTAGCACCATTTTCTCCTGTTTATGGAAGTGAAAATATTATACCGACCACATGGCTTAGTGTGTATCCTACCACCACGTTTGAGTTGCTTTATTAAGGCGCTGAAAATGTATTATACCGATCATTTTTTGGCTGTGGTTTATCCTAGCACCACGTTTCTATCCTGAATTATTAAGGAAAATATGAAAATATATTATACCGATCAGTTTTTGGCTTTAGTGCTTATCCTACCACCACGTTTGAGTCCTGCTTTATTAAGGAAGTGAAAATATATTATACCGATCATTTTTTGTTGGTGCTTATCCTAGTGTCTATCCCATCCTACCACCATCAGTTTTGGCTTTAGTATGTATCCTGCTTTGAGTCCTGTTTATTAGGCGCTGAAAAATGTATTATACCGATCATTTTCTGTTGTGGTGCTTTATCCTAGCACCACATTTCTATCCTGAATTATTAAGGAAGTGAAAATATATTATACCGATCAGTTTTTGGCTTTAGTGTATCCTACCACCACGTTTGAGTCCTGCTTTATTAAAGGCGCTGAAAATGTATTATACCGATCATTTTCTGTTGTGGTGCTTATCCTAGCACCACATTTCTATCCTGCATTATTAAAAAGTGAAAAAATATATTATACCGATCAGTTTTTGGCTTTAGTATGTATCCTACCACTACGTTTGAGTCCTGCTTTATTAAGGCGCTGAAAATGTATTATACCGATCATTTTTCTGTTGTGGTGCTTATCCTAGCACCATTTTTCTATCCTTAAAAGTTATTTATACCGATCAGTTTTTGGCTTTAGTTTGAAAAGGCGCTGAAAATGTATTATACCGATCATTTTCTGTTGTGGTGCTTATCTAGCACCACGTCTATCCTTTATTAAGGAAGTGAAAATATATTATACCGATCAGTTTTGGCTTTAGTATCCTGAATTATCCTACCCACTACGTTTGAGTCCTGCTTTATTAAGGCGCTGAAAATGTATTATACCGATCATTTTCTGTTGTGGTGTTTATCCTAGCACCACATTTCTATCCTGAATTATTAAGGAAGTGAAAATATATTATACCGATCAGTTTTTGGCTTTAGTATGTATCCTACCACTACGTTTGAGTCCTGCTTTATTAAGGCGCTGAAAATGTATTATACCGATCATTTTCTGTTGTGGTGTTTATCCTAGCACCACATTTCTATCCTGAATTATTAAGGAAGTGAAAATAGATTATACCGATCAGTTTTTGGCTTTAGTATGTATCCTACCACTACGTTTGAGTCCTGCTTTATTAAGGCGCTGAAAATGTATTATATCATTTTCTGTTGTGGTGCTTATCCTAGCACCACATTTCTATCCTGAATTATTAAGGAAGTGAAAATATATTATACCGATCAGTTTTTGGCTTTTAGATGCATCCCCACTATTTTTGAGTCCTGCTTTATTAAAGGCGCTGAAAATGTATTATACCGATCATTTTCTGTTGTGGAATGTATCCCTGCACCACATTTCTATCCTGTTTATTAAGGCTTTAAAATAGATTATACCGATCAGTTTTGGCTTTAGTATGTATCCTACCACTACGTTTGAGTCCTGCTTTATTAAGGCGCTGAAAATGTATTATACCGATCATTTTCTGTTGTGGTGTATCCTAGCACCACATTTCTATCCTGAATTATTAAGGAAGTGAAATATATTATACCGATCAGTTTTTGGCTTTTAGTATGTATCCTACCACACTACGTTTGAGTCCTGCTTATTAAGGCGCTGAAAATGTATTATACTGATTTTTTTTTGTTGTGGTGTTTATCCTAGCACCACATTTCTATCCTGCATTATTAAGGAAGTGAAAATATATTATACCGATCAGCTTTTGGCTTTAGTATGTATCCTACCACCACGTTTGAGTCCTGCTTTTATTAAGGCGCTGAAAATGTATTATACCGATCATTTTCTGTTGTGGTGTTTATCCTAGCACCACATTTCTATCCTGCATTATTATTAAGGAATTGAAAATATATTATACCGATCAGTTTTTGGCTTTAGTATGTATCCTACCACCACGTTTGAGTCCTGCTTTATTAAGGCGCTGAAAATGTATTATACCGATCATTTTCTGTTGTGGTGTTTATCCTAGCACCACATTTCTATCCTGCATTATTAAGGAATTGAAAATATATTATACCGATCAGTTTTTGGCTTTAGTATGTATCCTACCACTACGTTTGAGTCCTGCTTTATTAAGGCGCTGAAAATGTATTATACCGATCATTTCTGTTGTGGTGCTTATCCTAGCACCACATTTTCTATCCTGCATTATTAAGGAATTGAAAATATATTATACCGATCAGTTTTTTGGCTTTAGTATGTATCCTACCACTACGTTTGAGTCCTGCTTTATTAAGGCGCTGAAAATGTATTATACCGATCATTTTCTGTTGTGGTGCTTATCCTAGCACCACATTTCTATCCTGAATTATTAAGGAAGTGAAAATATATTATACCGAGTCCTACTACTAATTTTGAGTCCTTTTATTAAGGCGCTGAAAATGTATTATACCGATCCTACCACCACGTTTTGAAGTATATTATACCTTTTTGGCTTTAGTATTAAACCACGGAGTCCTGAAAAGGCGCTGTATTATACCGATCATTTTCTGTTGTTATTAAAGGTGAAATATATTATAATTGATCATTTTTGGTTTAGTATGTATCCTACCACATTTCTATCCTGAATTATTAAGGAAGTGAAAATATATTATACCGATTATTAAGGAATTGAAAATATATTATAGTTTTTGGCTTTAGTATGTATCCTACCACTACGTTTGAGTCCTGCTTTATTAAGGCGCTGAAAATGTATTATACCGATCATTTTCTGTTGTGGTGTTTATCCTAGCACCACATTTCTATCCTGCATTATTAAGGAATTGAAAATATATTATACCGATCAGTTTTGGCTTTAGTATGTATCCTACCACCACGTTTGAGTCCTGCTTTATTAAGGCGCTGAAAATGTATTATACCGATCATTTTCTGTTGTGGTGTTTATCCTAGCACCACATTTCTATCCTATTATTAAGGAATTGAAAATATATTATACCGATCAGTTTTTGGCTTTAGTATGTATCCTACCACCACGTTTGAGTCCTGCTTTATTAAGGCGCTGAAATGTATTATACCGATCATTTTCTGTTGTGGTGCTTATCCTAGCACCACATTTTCTATCCCTAATTATTAAGGAAAAAATATATTATACCGATCAGTTTTTGGCTTTAGTATGTATCCTACCACCACGTTTGAGTCCTGCTTTATTAAGGCCTAAAATGTATTATACCGATCATTTTTCTGTTGTGGTGCTATCCTAGCATTTCTATCCCATATTATTAAGTGAAAATATATTATACCGATCAGTTTTTGGCTTTAGTATGTATCCTACCACCACGTTTGAGTCCTGCTTTTATTAAGGCGCTGAAAATGTATTATACCGATCATTTTTTCTGTTGTGGTGCTTATCCTAGCACCACATTTCTATCCTGAATTATTAAGGAAGTGAAAATATATTATACCGATCAGTTTTTGGCTTTAGTATGTATCCTACCACTACGTTTGAGTCCTGCTGTTGGTGCTATTAAGGCGCCTGAAATGTATTATACCGATCATTTTCTGTATGTGGTGCTTATCCTAGCACCACATTTCTATCCTGCATTATTAAGGAAGTGGAAAATATATTATACCGATCAGTTTTTGGCTTTAGTATGTATCCTACCACTACGTTTGAGTCCTGTTTTATTAAGGCGCTGAAAAATGTATTATACCGATCATTTTCTGTTGTGGTGCTTATCCTAGCACCACATTTCTATCCTGCATTATTAAGGAAGTGAAAATATATTATACCGATCAGTTTTGGCTTTAGTATGTATCCTACCACCACGTTTGAGTCCTGCTTTATTAAGGCGCTGAAAATGTATTATACCGATCATTTTCTGTTGGTGCTTATCCTAGCTACATTTTCTATCCTGCATTATTAAGGAAGTGAAAATATATTATACCGATCAGTTTTTTGGCTTTAGTATGTATCCTACCACTACGTTTGAGTCCTGCTTTATTAAGGCGCTGAAAATGTATTATACCGATCATTTTTCTGTTGTGGTGCTTATCCTAGCACCACATTTCTATCCTGCATTATTAAGGGAAGGAAAATATATTATACCGATCAGTTTTTTGGCTTTAGTATGTATCCTACCACTACGTTTGAGTCCTGCTTTATTAAGGCGCTGAAAATGTATTATACCGATCATTTTTGTTGTGGTGCTTATCCTAGCACCACATTTCTATCCTGCATTATTAAGAAGTGAAAATATATTATACCGATCAGTTTTTGGCTTTAGTATGTATCCTACCACCACGTTTGAGTCCTGCTTTATTAAGGCGCTGAAAATGTATTATACTGATCATTTTCTGTTGTGGTGCTTATCCTAGCACCACATTTCTATCCTGAATTATTAAGGGAAGTAAAATATATTATACCGATCAGTTTTTTGGCTTTGTGTATGTATCCTACCACCACGTTTGAGTCCTGCTTTATTAAGGCGCTGAAAATGTATTATACCGATCATTTTCTGTTGTGGTGCTTATCCTAGCACCACATTTCTATCCTAAATTATTAAGGAAGTGAAAATATATTATACCGATCAGTTTTTGGCTTTAGTATGTATCCTACCACTACGTTTGAGTCCTGCTTTATTAAGGCGCTGAAAATGTATACCGATCATTTTTTGTTGTGTGCTTATCCTATCATTTTATCCTGTTATTAAGTGAAAATAGATTATACCGAGTTTTTTGGCTTTAGTATGTATCCTACCACCACGTTTGAGTCCTGCTTTATTAAGGCGCTGAAAATGTATTATACCGATCATTTCTGTTGTGGTGCTTATCCTAGAATTACATTTCTATCCTGAATTATTAAGGAAGTGAAAATATATTATACCGATCAGTTTTTGGCTTTAGTATGTATCCTACCACTACGTTTGAGTCCTGCTTTATTAAGGCGCTGAAAATGTATTATACCGATCATTTTTGTTGTGGTGCTTATCCTAGCACCACATTTCTATCCTGCATTATTAAGGAAGTGAAAATATATTATACCGATCAGTTTTTGGCTTTAGTATGTATCCTACCACTACGTTTGAGTCCTGCTTTATTAAGGCGCTGAAATGTATTATACCGATCATTTTCTGTTGTGGTGCTTATCCTAGCACCACATTTCTATCCTGAATTATTAAGTGAAAGTGAAATATATTATACCGATCAGTTTTTGGCTTTAGTATGTATCCTACCACTACGTTTGAGTCCTTTTTATTAAGGCGCTGAAAATGTATTATACCGATCATTTTTTGTTGTGGTGCTTATCCTAGCACCACATTTCTATCCTGAATTATTAAGGAAGTGAAAATAGATTATACCGATCAGTTTTTGGCTTTAGTATGTATCCTACCACCACGTTTGAGTCCTGCTTTATTAAGGCGCTGAAAATGTATTATACCGATCATTTTCTGTTGTGGTGCTTATCCTAGCACCACATTTCTATCCTGAATTATTAAGGAAGTGAAAATATATTATACCGATCAGTTTTTGGCTTTAGTATGTATCCTACCACTACGTTTGAGTCCTGCTTTATTAAGGCGCTGAAAATGTATTATACCGATCATTTTCTGTTGTGGTGCTTATCCTAGCACCACATTTCTATCCTGAATTATTAAGGAAGTGAAAATATATTATACCGATCAGTTTTGGCTTTAGTATGTATCCTACCACTACGTTTGAGTCCTGCTTTATTAAGGCGCTGAAAATGTATTATACCGATCATTTTTCTGTTGTGGTGCTTATCCTAGCACCACATTTCTATCCTGAATTATTAAGGAAGTGAAAATAGATTATACCGATCAGTTTTTTGGCTTTAGTATGTATCCTACCACTACGTTTGAGTCCTGCTTTATTAAGGCGCTGAAAATGTATTATACCGATCATTTTTCTGTTGTGGTGCTTATCCTAGCACCACATTTCTATCCTGAATTATTAAGGAAGTGAAAATATATTATACCGATCAGTTTTGGCTTTAGTATGTATCCTCCACTACGTTTGAGTCCTGCTTTATTAAGGCGCTGAAAATGTATTATACCGATCATTTTCTGTTGTGGTGCTTATCCTAGCACCACATTTCCTATCCTGAATTATTAAAGGGATCAGTTTTGGCAGTTTTGATATATATCCCCTACGTTTGGAGTCCTGCTTTTATTAAGGCGCTGAAAATGTATTAGATCATTTCTGTTGTGGTGCTTATCCTAGCACCACGTTTCTATCCCAATTATTAAGGAAGTTATATTATACCGATCAGTTTTTGGCTTTAAAATCCTACTACGTTTTGAGTCCTGCTTTATTAATCAAAATTTACCGATCATTTCTGTTGTGGTGCTTATCCTAGCACCACATTTCTATCCTGAATTATTAAGGAAGTGAAAATATATTATACCGATCAGTTTTTGGCTTTAGTATGTATCCTACCACTACGTTTGAGTCCTGCTTTATTAAGGCGCTGAAAATGTATTATACCGATCATTTTCTGTTGTGGTGCTTATCCTAGCACCACATTTCTATCCTGAATTATTAAAAGTGAAAATATTATACCGATCAGTTTTTGGCTTTAGTATGTATCCTACCACTACGTTTGAGTCCTGCTTTATTAAGGCGCTGAAAATGTATTATACCGATCATTTTCTGTTGTGGTGCTTATCCTAGCACCACATTTCTATCCTGCATTATTAAGGAAGTGAAAATATATTATACCGATCAGTTTTTGGCTTTAGTATGTATCCTACCACTACGTTTGAGTCCTGCTTTTATTAAGGCGCTGAAATGTATTATACCGATCATTTTTCTGTTGTGGTGCTTATCCTAGCACCACATTTCTATCCTGAATTATTAAGGAAGTGAAAATATATTATACCGATCAGTTTTTGGCTTTAGTATGTATCCTACCACTACGTTTGAGTCCTGCTTTATTAAGGCGCTGAAAATGTATTATACCGATCATTTTCTGTTGTGGTGCTTATCCTAGCACCACATTTCTATCCTGCATTATTAAGGAAGTGAAAATATATTATACCGATCAGTTTTTGGCTTTTAGTATGTATCCTACCACCACGTTTGAGTCCTGCTTTATTAAGGCGCTGAAAATGTATTATACCGATCATTTTTCTGTTGTGGTGCTTATCCCAGCACCACATTTCTATCCTGAATTATTAAGGAAGTGAAAATATATTATACCGATCAGTTTTTTGGCTTTAGTATGTATCCTACCACCACGTTTGAGTCCTGCTTTATTATGTTTATACCGATCATTTTCTGTTGTGGGTTTCCTATTTCTATCCCTGCATTATTAAAAAAATGTATTATACCGATCAGTTTTGGCTTTAGTATGTATCCTACCACCACGTTTGAGTCCTTTTATTAAGGCGCTAGCATACCGATCATTTTCTGTTGTGGTGCCCTAGCACCATTTATATCCGCATTATTAAGGAAGTGGAAAATATATTATACCGATCAGTTTTGGCTTTAGTGTATCCTACCACCACGTTTGAGTCCTGCTTTTATTAAGGCGCTGAAAATGTATTATACCGATCATTTTCCTACCACCACGTTTGAGTCCTGTTGTGGAAATGTATTATACTTATCCTAGCACCACATTTCTATCCTGCATTATTAAGGAAAGTGAAAATATATTATACCAATCAGTTTTTTTTGGTAGTGTATGTATCCTACCACTACGTTTGAGTCCTGCTTTATTAAGGCGCTGAAAATGTATTATACTGATCATTTTCTGTTGTGGTGCTTATCCTAGCACCACATTTCTATCCTGATTATTAAGGAAGTGAAATATATTATACCGATCAGTTTTTTGGCTTTAGTATGTATCCTACCACCACGTTTGAGTCCTGTTTATTAAGGCGCTGAAAATGTATTATATACCGATCATTTTCTGTTGTGGTGCTATCCTAACACCACATTTCTATCCTGCATTATTAAGAAGTGAAAATATATTATACCGATCAGTTTTTTGGCTTTAGTATGTATCCTACCACCACGTTTGAGTCCTGCTTTATTAAGGCGCTGAAAATGTATTATACCGATCATTTTGTTGTTGGTGCTTATCCTAGCACCACATTTCTATCCTGCATTATTAAGGAAGTGAAAATATATTATACCGATCAGTTTTTGGCTTTAGTATGTATCCTACCACCACGTTTGAGTCCTGCTTTATTAAGGCGCTGAAAATGTATTATACCGATCATTTTCTGTTGTGGTGCTTATCCCTATAGCACCACATTTTCTATCCTGCTTTATTAAGGAAGTGAAAATATATTATACCGATCAGTTTTTTTAAGCTTATTATACCGATATTTTGTATCCTACCACCACGTTTGAGTCCTGCTTTATTAAGGCGCTGAAAATGATCATTTTACTGATCATTTTTCTAACTGTTGTGGTGCTTATCCCTAGCACCACATTTTTTAGTGTGTATCCCTGCATTATTGGCGAATTTTCTGTTGTGAAAATATATTATCCTGCACCGATCATCAGTTTTTGGCTTTAGTATGTATCCTACCACCACGTTTGAGTCCTGCTTTATTAAGGCGCTGAAAATGTATTATACCGATCATTTTCTGTTGTGGTGCTTATCCTAGCACCACATTTCTATCCTGAATTATTAAGGAAGTGAAAATATATTATACCGATCAGTTTTTTTGGCTTTAGTGTGTATCCTACCACCACGTTTGAGTCCTGCTTTATTAAGGCGCTGAAAATGTATTATACCGATCATTTTTTGTTGTGGTGCTTATCCTAGCACCACATTTCTATCCTGCATTATTAAGGAAGTGAAAATATATATTATACCGATCAGTTTTTTTGGCTTTAGTATGTATCCTACCACCACGTTTGAGTCCTGTTTTATTAAGGCGCTGAAAACCTATTATACCGATCATTTTCTGTTGTGGTGCTTATCCTAGCACCACATTTCTATCCTGAATTATTAAGGAAGTGAAAAATATATTATACCGATCAGTTTTGGCTTTTTAGTGTGTATCCTACCACCACGTTTGAGTCCTGCTTTATTAAGGCGCTGAAAATGTATTATACCGATCATTTTCTGTTGTGGTGCTTATCCTAGCACCACATTTCTATCCTGCATTATTAAGGAAGTGAAAATATATTATACCGATCAGTTTTTGGCTTTAGTGTGCATCCTACCACCACGTTTGAGTCCTGCTTTATTAAGGCGCTGAAAATGTATTATACCGATCATTTTCTGTTGTGGTGCTTATCCTAGCACCACATTTCTATCCTGAATTATTAAGGAAGTGAAAATATATTATACTGATCAGTTTTTTTGGCTTTAGTATGTATCCTACCACTACGTTTGAGTCCTGCTTTATTAAGGCGCTGAAAATGTATTATACCGATCATTTTCTGTTGTGGTGCTTATCCTAGCACCACATTTCTATCCTGCATTATTAAGGAAGTGAAAATATATTATACCGATCAGTTTTTGGCTTTAGTATGTCTCCCACCACGTTTGAGTCCTGCTTTATTAAGGCGCTGAAAATGTATTATACCGATCATTTTTCTGTTGTGGTGCTATCCTAGCACCACATTTCTATCCTGCATTATTAAGGAAGTGAAAATATATTATACCGATCTGTTTTTGGCTTTAGTGTGTATCCTACCACCACGTTTGAGTCCTGCTTTATTAAGGCGCTGAAAATGTATTATACCGATCATTTTCTGTTGTGGTGATTATCCTAGCACCACATTTCTATCCTGAATTATTAAGGAAGTGAAAATATATTATACCGATCAGTTTTTTGGCTTTAGTATGTATCCTACCACCACGTTTGAGTCCTGCTTTATTAAGGCGCTGAAAATGTATTATACCGATCATTTTTCTGTTGTGGTGCTTATCCTAGCACCACATTTCTATCCTGCATTATTAAAAAGTGAAAAATATATTATACCGATCAGTTTTTGGCTTTAGTATGTATCCTACCACCACGTTTGAGTCCTGCTTTATTAAGGCGCTGAAAATGTATTATACCGATCATTTTCTGTTGTGGTGCTTATCCTAGCACCACATTTCTATCCTGCATTATTAAAAGAAGTGAAAATATATTATACCGATCAGTTTTTGGCTTTAGTATGTATCCTACCACTACGTTTGAGTCCTGCTTTATTAAGGCGCTGAAAATGTATTATACCGATCATTTTTCTGTTGTGGTGCTTATCCTAGCACCACATTTCTATCCTGCATTATTAAGGAAGTGAAAATATATTATACCGATCAGTTTTTGGCTTTAGTATATCCTACCACTACGTTTGAGTCCTGCTTTATTAAGGCGCTGAAAATGTATTATACCGATCATTTTCTGTTGTGGTGCTTATCCTAGCAACTAACATTTCTATCCTGCATTATTAAGGAAGTGAAAATATATTATACCGATCAGTTTTTTGGCTTTAGTATGTATCCTACCACCACGTTTGAGTCCTGCTTTATTAAGGCGCTGAAAATGTATTATACCGATCATTTTCTGTTGTGGTGCTTATCCTAGCACCACATTTCTATCCTGCATTATTAAGTGAAAATATATTATACCGATCAGTTTTTGGCTTTTAGTGTATCCTACCACCACGTTTGAGTCCTGCTTTATTAAGGCGCTGAAAATGTATTATACCGATCATTTTTCTGTTGTGGTGCTTATCCTGGCACCACATTTCTATCCTGAATTATTAAGGAAGTGAAAAATAT
The DNA here is from genome assembly GCA_903632075.3 of Acanthosepion pharaonis. Lineage (NCBI taxonomy): Eukaryota > Metazoa > Mollusca > Cephalopoda > Sepiida > Sepiidae > Acanthosepion > Acanthosepion pharaonis. Next base: position 2,744,017 of record CAHIKZ030002280.1, on the reverse strand, counting down.
ATTATACCGATCAGTTTTTGGCTTTTGGTATGTATCTACCACGTTTGGTCCTGTTTTATTAAGGCGCTGAAAATGTATTATACCGATCATTTTTCTGTTGTGGTGTTTATCCTAGCACCACATTTCTATCTGAATTATTAAGGAAGTGAAAATATATATACCGATCAGTTTTTGGCTTTAGTGTATCCTACCACCACGTTTGAGTCCTGCTTTATTAAGGCGCTGGAAATGTATTATACCGATCATTTTCTGTTGTGGTGCTTATCCTAGCACCACATTTCTATCCTGCATTATTAAGTGAAAAATATCAGTTATATCCACCATCACGTTTTGTTTTTATTAAGGCGCTTTATTATACCGATCATTTTCTGTTGTGGTGCTATCCTACCACCACACGTTTTTAGAGTCCGATCAGTTTTGGCTTTATTAAGGCGCTTATTAATGTGTGTATACCGATCATTTTCTGTTGTGGTGCTTATCCTAGCACCACATTTCTATCCCGCCATTATTAAGGAAGTGAAAAATATATTATACCGATCAGTTTTTGGCTTTTAGTATGTATCCTACTACCACGTTTGAGTCCTGCTTTTTAAGGCGTTGAAAATGTATTATACCGATCATTTTCTGTTGTGGTGCTTATCCTAGCGTTTTATTTCTATCCCTGAATTATTAAGAAGTGAAAATATATTATACCGATCAGTTTTTGGCTTTGGTGTGTATCCTACCACCATGTTTGAGTCCTGTTTTATTAAGGCGCTGAAAATGTATTATACCGACTATTTTCTGTTGTGGTGATTATCCTAGCACCACATTTCTATCCTGCATTATTAAGGAAGTGAAAATATATTATACCGATCAGTTTTGGCTTAGTGTAATCTACCACCACGTTTGAGTCCTGCTTTTATTAAAGGCGCTGAAAATGTATTATACCGATCATTTTCTGTTGTGGTGCTTATCCTAGCACCACATTTCTATCCTAATTATTAAGAGTAATATATTATACCGATCAGTTTTTGGCTTTAGTGTGTATCCTACCACCACGTTTGAGTCCTGCTTTATTAGGCGCGAAAATGTATTGCCGATCATTTTCTGTTGTGGTGTTTATCCTAGCACCACATTTCTATCCCTGAATTATTAGGAAGTGAAATATATTATACCGATCAGTTTTTGGTTTAGTGTATCCTACCACCACGTTTGAGTCCTGCTTTATTAAGGCGCTGAAAAATGTATTATACCGATCATTTTCTGTTGTGGTGCTTATCCTAGCACCACATTTCTATCTGAATTATTAAGGAATTGAAAATATATTATACCGATCGGTTTTTGGCTTTGGTGTATCCTACTACCACGTTTGAGTCCTGCTTTATTAAGGCGCTGAAATGTATTATACCGATCATTTCTGTTGTGTTTATCCCAGCACCACATTTCTATCCTGAATTATTAAGGAAGTGAAAATATATTATACCGATCAGTTTTGGCTTTAGTGTGTATCCTACCACCACGTTTGAGTCCTCTTTATTAAGGCGCTGAAAATGTATTATACGATCATTTTCTGTTGTGGTGCTGTATCCTAGCACCACATTTCTATCCTGCATTATTAAGGAAGTGAAAATATATTATACCGATCAGTTTTTGGCTTTAGTGTGTATCCTACCACCACGTTTGAGTCCTGCTTTATTAAGGCTTTGAAATTATACCGATCATTTCTGTTGTGGTACCTAGCACCACATTTCTGTTGTGGTCAGTTTTTGGCTTTATCCTGGTTTGAGTCACCTTTATTATGGCGCTGAAAATTATTATACCGATATCTGTTGTGGTATTTATCTAACATTTCTATCTAATTATTAAGGAAGTGAAAATATATTATACCGATCAGTTTTTGGCTTTACGTGTGTATCCTACCACACGTTTTAGGTCCTGCTTTATTGGGCATGAAAATGTATTTAGTCATTTTCTGTTGTGGTGCTTATCCCTAACACCACATTTTCTATCCTGCATTATAAGAGTGAAATATATTATACCGATCAGTTTTTGGCTTTGGTGTGTATCCTCACTTACATTTTGGGTCTACTTTATTAAAGGCATGAAAATGTATACCGATCATTTTCTGTTGTGGTGTTTATCCTGCTTTTATTATCCTGCATTATTAAGGAGTGAAATATATATTTATACCGATCAGTTTTGGCTTTTTGTAATTATGTATCCTACCACCACGTTTGAGTCCTGCTTTATTTTCTGTTGATTGATTTTCGTTGTGGTGCTTATCCTAACCACATTTCTATCCTGCATTATTAAGGAAGTGAAAATATATTATACCGATCAGTTTTTGGCTTTTAGTATGTATCCTACCACCACGTTTGAGTCCTGCTTTATTAAGGCGCTGAAAATGTATTATACCGATCATTTTCTGTTGTGGTGCTTATCCTAGCACCACATTTCTATCCTGCATTATTAAGGAAGTGAAAATATATTATACCGATCAGTTTTTGGCTTTTAGTGTATCCTACCACCACGTTTGAGTCCTGCTTTATTGAAAATGCTGAAACCGATCATTTTTCTGTTGTTATTATCCTAGCACCATTTTATCCTGTTGTGGTGAAATATATCCTTTTGGCTTTAGTTTCCTACCACCACGTTTGAGTCCTGCTTTATTAAAAATGAAAATATATTATAGCACCACATTTCATCCTGCATTTTATGGCTTTGGTGATCAGTTTTTGGCTTTAGTATCCTACCACCACGTTTGAGTCCTGCTTTATAAGGCGCTGAAAATGTATTATACCGATCATTTCTGTTGTGGTGTTTATCCTAGCACCACATTTCTATCCTGCATTATTAAGGAAGTGAAAATATATTATACCGATCAGTTTTGGCTTTTAGTATGTATCCTACCACCACGTTTGAGTCCTGCTTTATTAAGGGCTTTGAAAATGTATTATATCATTTTTCTGTTGTGGTGCTTATCCTAGCACCACATTTCTATCCTGCATTATTAAGGAAGTGAAAATATATTATACCGATCAGTTTTTGGCTTTAGTATATCCTACCACCACGTTTGAGTCCTGCTTTATTAAGGCGCTGAAAATGTATTATACCGATCATTTTTGGCTGTTGTGGTGCTTATCCTAGCACCACATTTCTATCCTGCATTATTAAGGAAGTGAAAATATATTATACCGATCAGTTTTTTGGCTTTTAGTATGTATCCTACCACCACGTTTGAGTCCTGCTTTATTAAGGCGCTGAAAATGTATTATACCGATCATTTTCTGTTGTGGTGCTTATCCCTAGCACCACATCTTCTATCCTGCATTATTAAGGAAGTGAAAATATATTATACCGATCAGTTTTTGGCTTTAGTATGTATCCTACCACCACGTTTTGAGTCCTGCTTTTATTAAGGCGCTGAAAATGTATTATACCGATCATTTTCTGTTGTGGTGCTTATCCTAGCACCACATTTCCTATCCTGCATTATTAAGGGAAGTGAAAATATATTATACCGATCAGTTTTTGGCTTTTAGTATGTATCCTACCACCACGTTTGAGTCCTTGCTTTATTAGTCCTGCTTATTGGCGCTGAAAATGTATTATACCGATCATTTTTCTGTTGTGGTGTTTATCCTAGCACCACATTTCTATCCTGCATTATTAAGAAGAAAATATATATACCGATCAGGTTTGAGTCCTGTTTTTATTAAGGCGCTGAAAATGTATTATTATTTTTTCTGTTGTTAATGCCTTCATCACAGCACCACATTTCTATCCTGAATTAATGATAAGTGAAACATATTATAATGATCAGTTTTTGCTTTTAGTATGTATCCTACCTACACGTTTGAGTCCTGTTTATTAAGGCGCTGAAATGTATTATACCGATCATTTCTGTGGTGGTTGTTTATCCTTCCATTCCCATTTTATCCTACATTATTAAGTGAAGTGAAAATATATTATACCATCAGTTTTTGGCACGATATGTATCCCAACAATTACGTTTGAGTCCTGCTTTATTATGGCGCTGAAAAATGCATACCGATCATTTTCTGTTGTGGTGTTTATCCTAGCAATTCTGTTCTATCCTGCGATTATAAGTTATGAAGTGAAAATATATTATACCGATCAGTTTTTTGGTCCTTCATTATGAAAATGTCCTTTCATACCGATCACGTTTGAGTCCTGCTTTATTAAGGCGCTGAATTATTATGTATTATACCGATCATTTCTGTTGTTTGAGTCCCGTTTCGATCATTTTTCTGTCAACATCCATTTCTATCCTGAATTATTAAGGAAGTGAAAATATATTATACCGATCAGTTTTTGGCTTTTATTTTTCTGTGTATCCTACCACCATCCTGTTTGAGTCCTGCTTTATTAAGGCGCTGAAAATGTATTATACCGATCATTTTCTGTTGTGGTGTTTATCCTAGCACCACATTTCTATCCTGAATTATTAAGGAAGTAAAATATATTATACCGATCAGTTTTTTGGCTTTTAGTGTATCCTACCACCACGTTTGAGTCCTGCTTTATTAAGGCGCTGAAAATGTATTATACCGATCATTTTCTGTTGTGGTGCTTATCCTAGCACCACATTTCTATCCTGAATTATTAAGAAGTGAAAATATATTATACCGATCAGTTTTTGGCTTTAGTGTGTATCCTACCACCACGTTTGAGTCCTGCTTTATTAAGGCGCTGAAAATGTATTATACCGATCATTTTCTGTTGTGGTGTTTATCCTAGCACCACATTTCTATCCTGAATTATTAAGGAAGTGAAAATATATTATACCGATCAGTTTTTGGCTTTAGTGTGTATCCTACCACCACGTTTGAGTCCTGCTTTATTAAGGCGCTGAAAATGTATTATACCGATCATTTTCTGTTGTGGTGTTATCCTAGCACCACATTTCTATCCTGAATTATTAAGGAAGTGAAAATATATTATACCGATCGTTTTTGGTTTTAGTGTGTATCCTACCACCACGTTTGAGTCCTGCTTTATTAAGGCGCTGAAAATGTATTATACCGATCATTTTCTGTTGTGGTGTTTATCCTAGCACCACATTTCTATCCTGAATTATTATGAAGTGAAAATATATTATACCGACTTTTTGGCTTTAGTGTTTATCCTACCACCACGTTTGAGTCCTGCTTTATTATTTTCTTGCTGTGGCGCCTGAAAATGTATTATCCTACCATCATTTTCTGTTGTGGTGCTTATCCTAGCACCACATTTCTATCCTGAATTATTATGAAGTGAAAATATATTATACCGACAGTTTTGGCTTTAGTATGTATCCTACCACCACGTTTGAGTCCTGCTTTATTATGGCGCTGAAAATGTATTATACCGATCATTTTCTGTTGTGGTGTTTATCCTAGCACCACATTTCTATCCTGCATTATTAAGGAAGTGAAAATATATTATACCGATCAGTTTTTGGCTTTAGTATGTATCCTACCACCACGTTTGAGTCCTGCTTTATTAAGGCGCTGAAAATGTATTATACCGATCATTTTCTGTTGTGGTGTTTATCCTAGCACCACATTTCTATCCTGCATTATTAAGGAAGGAAAATATATTATACCGATCAGTTTTTGGCTTTTAGTGTGTATCCTACCACCACGTTTGAGTCCTGCTTTATTAAGGCGCTGAAAATGTATTATACCGATCATTTTCTGTTGTGGTGCTTATCCTAGCACCACATTTCTATCCTGAATTATTAAGGAAGTGAAAATATATTATACCGATCAGTTTTTGGCTTTAGTGTGTATCCTACCACCACGTTTGAGTCCTGCTTTATTATGGCGCTGAAAATGTATTATACCGATCATTTTCTGTTGTGGTGTTTATCCTAGCACCACATTTTCTATCCTGAATTATTATGAAGTGAAAATATATTATACCGATCAGTTTTTGGCTTTAGTATGTATCCTACCACCACGTTTGAGTCCTGCTTTATTAAAGGCGCTGAAAATGTATTATACCGATCATTTTCTGTTGTGGTGTGTTTATCCTAGCACCACATTTCTATCCTGAATTATTAAGGAAGTGAAAATATATTATACCGATCAGTTTTGGCTTTAGTGTGTATCCTACCACCACGTTTGAGTCCTGCTTTATTAAGGCGCTGAAAATGTATTATACCGATCATTTTCTGTTGTGGTGCTTATCCTAGCACCACATTTCTATCCTGAATTATTAAGAAGTGAAAATATATTATACCGATCAGTTTTTGGCTTTTAGTGTGTATCCTACCACGTTTTTGAGTCCTGCTTTATTAAGGCGCTGAAAAATGTATTATACCGATCATTTTCTGTTGTGGTGCTTATCCTAGCACCACATTTCCTTATCCTGAATTATTAAGAAGTGAAAATATATTATACCGATCAGTTTTTGGCTTTAGTGTGTATCCTACCACCACGTTTGAGTCCTGCTTTATTAAGGCGCTGAAAATGTATTATACCGATCATTTCTGTTGTGGTGCTTATCCTAGCACCACATTTCTATCCTGAATTATTAAGGAAAATATATTATACGATCAGTTTTTGGCTTTATTATCCTACACTACGTTTGAGTCCTGCTTTATTAAGGCGCTGAAAATGTATTATACCGATCATTTTCTGTTGTGGTGCTTATCCTAGCAATTCACATTTCATCCTGAATTATTAAGAAGTGAAAATATATTATACCGATCAGTTTTTGGCTTTAGTGTTTATCCTACTACCACGTTTGAGTCCTGCTTTATTAAGGCGCTGAAAATGTATTATACCGATCATTTTTTCTGTTGTGGTGCTTATCCTAGCACCACATTTCTATCCTGAATTATTAAGGAAGTGAAAATATATTATACCGATCAGTTTTTTATTTTAGTATGTATCCTACCACCACGTTTGAGTCCTGCTTTATTAAGGCTGAAAATGTATTATACCGATTATTTTTCGTTGTGGTGCTATCCTAGCACCACATTTCTATCCTGAATTATTAAGGCGCTGAAAATATATTATACCGACTGTTTTTCTGTTTTAGTGTGTATCCTACCACCACGTTTGAGTCCTGCTTTTATTAAGGCGAAAAAATGTATTATACCGATCGGTTTTTCTGTTGTGGTGTTTATCCTAGCACCACATTTCTATCCTGAATTATTAAATGGAAAATATATTATACCGATCAGTTTTTGGCTTTAGTGTGTATCCTACTACCACGTTTGAGTCCTGTTTTATCCCTAGCAATCACATTCCTATCCTGAATTATTAAGGAAGTGAAAATATATTATACCGATCAGTTTTTTGGCTTTAGTGTGTATCCTACCACCACGTTTGAGTCCTGCTTTATTAAGGCGCTGAAAAATGTATTATACCGATCATTTTTCTGTTGTGGTGCTTATCCTCTAGCACCACATTTCTATCCTGAATTATTAAGGAAGTGAAAATATATTATACCGACTGTTTTGGCTTTTAGTGTATCCTTTTTGAGTCCTGCTTATTATGTATCTGAAAATGTATTATACCGATCATTTTCTGTTGTGGTGTTTATCCTAGCACCACATTTCATCCTGAATTATTAAAGTGAAAATATATTATACCGACAGTTTTTGGCTTTTAGTGTGTATCCTACCACCACGTTTGAGTCCTTGTTTTTATTAAGGCGCTGAAAATGTGTATTATACCGATCATTTTCTGTTGTGGTGTTATCCTAGCAATTTCTTCTATCCTGAATTATTAAGGAAGTGAAAATATATTATACCGATCGTTTTTTGGCTTTAGTGTGTATCCTTATTTCTGTTGTGGTGCCCCTACCACGTTTGAGTCCTGCTTTATTTTAGTGCATCCTACCACCACAAGGAGTCCTGCTGAAAAAATGTATTATACCGATCATTTTCTGTTGTGGTGTTTATCCTAGCACCACATTTCTATCCTGAATTATTAAGGAAGTGAAAATGTATTATACCGATCAGTTTTTTGGCTTTAGTGGTGTATCCTACCACCACGTTTGAGTCCTGCTTTATTAAGGCGCTGAAAATGTATTATACCGATCATTTTCTGTTGTGGTGTTTATCCTAGCACCACATTTCTATCCTGAATTATTAAGAAGGAAAATATATTATACCGATCAGTTTTGGCTTTAGTATGTATCCTACCACCACGTTTGAGTCCTGCATTATTAAGGCGCTGAAAATGTATTATACCGATCATTTTTTGGTTGTGGTGCTTATCCTAGCACCACATTTCATCCTGAATTATTGGCATTATTAAAGGATCAGTTTTTGGCTTTATATTATACCGAGTCATTTTTATTACAAGCTTGAAATGGTGTTTATTTTTCTACATTTCATCCTGAATTTTAAGAGTCCTGCTTTTGGCTTTATGTATCCTGCCACGTTTGGAGTCCTGCTTTATTATGGCGCTGAAAATGTATTATACCGATCATTTTCTGTTGTGGTGTTTATCCTAGCACCACATTTCTATCCTGAATTATTAAGAAGTGAAAATATATTATACCGATCAGTTTTTTGCTTTTAGTGTGTATCCTACCACCACGTTTGAGTCCTGCTTTATTATTACGCTGAAAATGTATTATACCGATCATTTTTCTGTTGTGGTGCTTTATCTAGCACCACATTTCTATCCTGAATTATTAAGGAAGTGAAAATATATTATACCGATCAGTTTTTGGCTTTAGTGTTTATTCTACCACCACGTTTGAGTCCTGCTTTTATTGAAATGGCGCTGAAATGTTGTGGTGCTTATTATACCGATCCTGCATTTTTAAGGAAGTGTTGTGATGGCTTTTATCCCTATCCTACCACGTTCTATCCTGAAATGTATTATAGATTTGTGAAAATATATATACCGAAGTGAAAAATATTTTGGCTTTTTGGTAGTGTGTATCCTACCACCACGTTTGAGTCCTGCTTTATTAAGGCGCTGAAAATGTATTATACCGATCATTTTCTGTTGTGGTGCTTATCCTAGCACCACATTTCTATCCTGAATTATTAAGGAAGTGAAAATATATTATACCGATCAGTTTTTGTCCTGCTTTTAGTGTGTATCCTACCACCACGTTTGAGTTTGGCGCTTATCCTTATACTGATCATTTTCCATTATCATTTCTATCCTGAATTATTGGGAAGTGAAAATATATTATACCGATCAGTTGGCAGTTATCCTACTGTTTGAGAGTCCTGTTTTATTAAGGCGCTGAAAATGTATTATTATACGATTTTTCGTTGTGGTGCTTATCCTAGCACCATTTCTATCCTGAATTATTAAGGAAGTGAAAATATATTATACCGATCAGTTTTTGGCTTTAGTATGTATCCTACCACCACGTTTGAGTCCTGCTTTTATTAAGGCGCTGAAAATGTATTATACCGATCATTTTCTGTTGTGGTGCTTATCCTAGCACCACATTTCTATCTGGAATTATTAAGGAAGTTAAAAAATATTATACCGATCAGTTTTTGGCTTTAGTATGTATCCTACCACCACGTTTGAGTCCTGCTTTATTAAGGCGCTGAAAATGTATTATACCGATCATTTTCTGTTGTGGTGCTTATCCTAGCACCACATTTCTATCCTGAATTATTAAGGAAGTGAAAATATATTATACCGATCAGTTTTGGCTTTAGTAGTTATCCTACCACCACGTTTGAGTCCTGCTTTATTAAGGCGCTGAAAATGTATTATACCGATCATTTTCTGTTGTGGTGTTTATCCTAGCACCACTTATCCTGAATTATTACAAAAAAAATATTATACCGACAGTTTTTGGCTTGGTGTTATTACCACCGTTTGAGTCCTGCTTATTAAAAAATGTATTATACCGATTGTTTTCTGTTGTGGTGCTTATCCTAGCACCACATTTCTATCCTGAATTATTAAGGAAGTAAAAACATATTATACTGATCAGTTTTTGGCTTTAGTATGTATCCTACCACCACGTTTGAGTCCTTATTAAGGCGCTGAAAATGTATTATACCGATTATTTTTTTCGTTGTGGTGCTTATCCTAGCACCACATTTCTATCCTGCATTATTAAGGAAGTGAAAATATATTATACCGACTGCTTTTTGGCTTTAGTATGTATCCTACCACCACGTTTGAGTCCTGCTTTATTAAGGCGCTGAAATGGCTTATGACTTTTTGTTGTTGTGCTTATCCTAGCACCACATTTCTATCCTGCATTATTAAGGGAAGTGAAAATATTATACCGATCAGTTTTTGGCTTTAGGTGCATCCTACCACCACGTTTGAGTCCTGCTTTTATTAAGGCGCTGAAAATGTATTATACTGATCATTTTCTGTTGTGGTGTTTATCCTAGCACCACATTTCTATCCTGAATTATTATTAAGGAAGTGAAAATATATTATACCGATCAGTTTTTTGGCTTTAGTGTGTATTTACCACCACGTTTGAGTCCTGCTTTATTAAGGCGCTGAAAATGTATTATACCGATATTTTTCGTTGTGGTGCTTATCCTACCGAATTATTAAAGGAAGATATTATACCGAAAATACCACTATTTGAGTCATTTTTTGGCTGTTGCTTTGGTGCTTTATCCTAGCACCACATTTCATCCTGAATTATTAATTACAAGGAAGTGAAAATATATTATACCGATCAGTTTTTGGCTTTTAGTGTGTATCCTACCACCACGTTTGAGTCCTGCTTTATTGGGCGCTGAAATGTATTATACCGATCATTTTCTGTTGTGGTGCTTATCCTAGCAATTCACATTTCTATCCCTGAATTATTTAAGTACCGATCAGTTTTTGGCTTTAGTATTTATTCCTACCGTTTTGAGTCCTGCTTTTTGGCGCTGAAAATGTATTATACCGATTATTTTTCCTTATCCTAGCACCACCATTTCGAATTTGAGTCCTGCTTTAGTTAATCCGCTGAACTACGTTTGAGTCCTGTTTATTAAGGCGCTGAAATGTATACCGATCATTTTCTGTTGGGTGCTTATCCTAGTACCACATTTCTATCCCTGAATTATTAAGGAAGTGAAATATATTATACCGACTCGGTTTTTGGCTTTAGTGTGTATCCTACCACCACGTTTGAGTCCTTTATTAAGGCGCTGAAAAATGTATTATACCGATCATTTTCTGTTGTGGTGCTTATCCCAGCACCACATTTCTATCCTGAATTATTAAGGAAGGAAAATATATTATACCGATCAGTTTTTTGGCTTTAGTGTGTATCCTACCACCACGTTTGAGTCCTGCTTTATTAAGGCGCTGAAAATGTATTATACCGATCATTTTCTGTTGTGGTGTTTATCCCAGCACCAATATTTCTATCCTGAATTATTAAGGAAGTGAAATATATTATACCGACAGCTTTTGGCTTTAGTGTATCCCATCACCACGTTTGAGTCCTGTTTTATTAAGGCGCTGAAAATGTATTATACCGATCATTTTTTCTGTTGTGGTGCTTATCCTAGCACCACATTTCTATCCTGAATTAATTATTGGGAAGTGAAAATATATTATACCGATCGTTTTGGCTTTAGTGTGTATCCTACCACCACGTTTGAGTCCTGCTTTATTAAGGCGCTGAAAATGTATTATACCGATCATTTTCTGTTGTGGTGTTTATCCTAGCACCACATTTCTATCCTGAATTATTAAGGAAGTGAAAATATATTATACCGATCGCTTTTGGCTTTAGTGTATCCTACCACCACGTTTTGAGTCCTGCTTTATTATGGCGCTGAAAATGTATTATACCGATCATTTTTTCTGTTGTGTGTTTATCCTAGCACCACATTTCTATCCTGAATTATTAAGGAAGTGAAAATATATTATACCGATCAGTTTTTGGCTTTAGTGTGTATCCTACCACCACGTTTGAGTCCTGCTTTTAAGGCGCTGAAAATGTATTATACCGATCATTTTTCTGTTGGGTGTTTATCCAGCACCACATTTCTATCCTGAATTATTAAGGAAGGAAAATATATTATACTGATCGGTTTTTGGCTTTGAGTGTATCCTACCACCACGTTTGAGTCCTGCTTTTATTAAGGCGCTGAAAATGTATTATACCGATCATTTTCTGTTGTGGTGCTTATCCTAGCACCACATTTCTATCCTGAATTATTAAAAGTGAAAATATTATACCGATCAGTTTTTTGGCTTTAGTGTGTATCCTACCACCACGTTTGAGTCCTTTTATTATGGCGCTGAAAATGTATTATACCGATCATTTTCTGTTGTGGTGCTTATCCCAGCACCACATTTCTATCCTGAATTATTAAGAAGTGAAAATAAATATACTGTATATTTTTGGCAGTTTTGGCTTTGTGTATCCTACCACCACGTTTGAGTCCTGCTTTAAATTATGGCGCTGAAAATGTGTTTATACCGATCATTTTCTGTTAGGAAGTTTATCCTAGCACCACATTTTCTATCCTAATTATTAAGGAAGTGAAACCAATATCATTATACCGATCAGTTTTGGCTTTAGTGTATCCTACCACCACGTTTGAGTCCTGCTTTATTAAGGCGCTGAAAATGTATTATACCGATTATTTTCTGTTGTGGTGTTTATCCTAGCACCACATTTCTATCCTGAATTATTAAAGTGGAAAATATATTATACCGATCAGTTTTTTTGGCTTTAGTGTATCCTACCACCACGTTTGAGTCCTGCTTTATTAAGGCGCTGAAAATGTATTATACCGATCATTTTCGTTGTGGTGTTTATCCTAGCACCACATTTCTATCCTGAATTATTAAAGGAATTATACTGACTGAAAATATATTATACCGATCGGTTTTTGGCTTTAGTGTGTATCCTACCACCACGTTTGAGTCCTGCTTTATTATGGCGCTGAAAAAATGTATTATACCGATTGCTTTCTGTTGTGGTGTTTATCCTAGCACCACATTTCTATCCTGAATTATTAAGAAGTGAAAATATATTATACCGATCAGTTTTTGGCTTTGGTGTGTATCCTACCACCACGTTTGAGTCCTGCTTTATTAAGGCGCTGAAATGTATTATACCGATCATTTTCTGTTGTGGTGCTTATCCTAGCACCACATTTCTATCCTAATTATTAAGGAAGTGAAAATATATTATACCGATCAGTTTTTGGCTTTAGTGTTTGATCCTACTACCACGTTTGAGTCCTGCTTTTATTAAGGCGCTGAAAATGTATTATACCGATCATTTCTGTTGTGGTGTTTATCCTGGCACCACATTTCTATCCTGAATTATTAAGGAAGTGAAATATATTATACCGATCAGTTTTTGGCTTTTGGTATGTATCCTACCACTACGTTTGGTCCTGTTTATTAAGGCGCTGAAAATGTATTATACCGATCATTTTCTGTTGTGGTTCTTATCCTAGCACCACATTTCTATCCCTGCATTATTAAGGAAGTGAAAATATATTATACCGATCAGTTTTGGCTTTAGTGTGCATCCTACCACCACGTTTGAGTCCTGCTTTTATTAAAGGCTGAAAATTATACCGATCATTTTCTGTTGTGGTGTTTATCCTAGCACCACATTTCTATCCTGAATTATTAAGGAAGTGAAATATATTATACCGATCAGTTTTTGGCTTTAGTGTATCCTACTACCACGTTTGAGTCCTGCTTTATTAAGCTGAAAATGTATTATACCGATCATTTTCTGTTGTGGTGTTTATCAGCACCACATTTCTATCCTGAATTATTAAGGAAGTGAAAATATATTATACTGATCAGTTTTTGGCTTTGGTATTATTCTACTACTACGTTTGAGTCCTGCTTTATTAAGGCGCTGGAAAAATGTATTATACCGATCATTTTCTGTTGTGGTGCTTATCCCAGCCACATTTCTATCCTACATTATTAAGAAGTAAAATATATTATACCGATCAGTTTTGGCTTTGAGTATGTATCCTACCACCACGTTTGAGTCCTGCTTTATTCGCTGAAAATGTATTATACCGATCATTTTTCTGGTGCTGGTCCAGCACCACATTTCTATCCTGCATTATTAAGAAGTGAAAAATATATTATACCGATCAGTTTTGGCTTTAGTGTGCATCCTACCACCACGTTTGAGTCCTGCTTTTATTAAGGCGCTGAAAATGTATTATACCGATCATTTTCTGTTGTGGTGTTTATCCTAGCACCACATTTCTATCCTGGAATTATTAAGGAAGTGAAAATATATTATACCGATCAGTTTTTGGCTTTAGTGTTTATCCTACTACCACGTTTGAGTCCTGCTTTTATTAAGGCGCTGAAATGTATTATACCGATCATTTTTTCTGTTGTGGTGCTTTTATCCTAGCACCACATTCATCCTGAATTATTAAAAAAGGAAAATATATTATATACCGATCAGTTTTTGGCTTTAGTTTATCCTACCACTACGTTTGAGTCCTGCTTTATTAAGGCCTTGAAAATGCCTTATACCGATCATTTTCTGTTGTGGTGCTTATCCTAGCACCACATTTCTATCCTGCATTATTAAGGAAGTGAAAATATATTATTTTGGCTTTACATCCTACCACCACGATCAGTTTTTGTATTATATAGCTTTTCTGTTGTGTATCCTACCACCACGTTTGGCTTTAGTCCTACCACCACGTTTTTGAGTCACCTGCTTTATTAAGGCGCTGAAAATGTATTATACCGATCATTTTTCTGTTGTGGTGTTTATCCTAGCACCACATTTCCTATCTTATTAAGGAAGTGGAAATATATTGCTGATCAGTTTTTGGCTTTTTAGTGTTTATTCTGCTACCACGTTTGAGTCCTGCTTTATTAAAGCTGAAATGTATTATACCGATCATTTTCTGTTGTGGTACTTATCCTAGCACCACATTTCTATCTGAATTATTAAGGAAGTGAAAATATATTATACCGATCAGTTTTTGGCTTTAGTATGTATCCTACCACCACGTTTGAGTCCTGCTTTATTATGGCGCTGAAAATGTATATAATGATCATTTTCTGTTGTGGTGTATCCTAGCACCACATTTCTATCCTGAATTATTAAGGAAGTGAAATATGTTATACCGATCAGTTTTTGGCTTTAGTGTATTCTACCACCACGTTTGAGTCCTGTTTTATTAAGGCGCTGAAAATGTATTATACCGATCATTTTCTTATTTGGTGTTTATCCTAGCACCACATTTCTATCCTGAATTATTAAGGAAGTGAAAATATATTATACCGATCAGTTTTTGGCTTTAGTATGTATCCTACCACCACGTTTGAGTCCTGCTTTATTAAGGCGCTGAAAATGTATTATACCGATCATTTCTGTTGTGGTCCTTATCCTAGCACCACATTTCTATCCTAAATTATTAAGGAAGTGAAAATATATTATACCGATCAAGTTTTTTATTTTAGTATGTATCCACCACCACGTTTGAGTCCTGCTTTATTAAGGCGCTGAAATGTATATTATACCGATCATTTTCTGTTGTGGTGTACTCTAGCACCACATTTCTATCCTGCATTATTAGGAAGTGAAAATATATTATACCGATCAGTTTTTTGGCTTTAGTGTGTATCCTACCACACGTTTGATCCTGCTTTATTAAGGCTGAAAAATGTATTATACCGATTATTTTCTGTTGTGGTGTTTATCCTAGCACCACATTTTCTATCCTGAATTATTAAGGAAGTGAAAATATATTATACCGATCAGTTTTGGCTTTAGTGTTTATTCTACTACCACGTTTGAGTCCTGCTTTTTATTAAGGCGCTGAAAATGTATTATACCGATTATTTTTTCTGTTGTGGTGCTTATCCTAGCACCACATTTCTATCCTGAATTATTATATTATACCGATCAGTTTTTTGGCTTTAAGTTTATGAAAATGATATTATACCGATCAGTTTTTTGTGGTGTTTATCCTTTTCTATCTGTTATTAAGTGTAAATATATTATACCGATCCAGTTTTTGGCTTTGGTGTGTCTACCACCACGTTTTGAGTCCTGCTTTATTAAGGCGCTGAAAATGTATTATACCGATCATTTTTTCTGTTGTGGTGTTATCCTAGCGCACATTTCTATCCTGAATTATTAAGGAAGTGAAAATATATTATACCGATCAGTTTTTGGTTTTAGTGTATCCTACCACCACGTTTGAGTCCTGCTTTATTAAGGCGCTGAAAATGTATTATACCGATCATTTCTGTTGTGGTGTTTATCCCTGGCACCACATTTCTATCCTGAATTATTAAGGAAGTGAAAATATTATACCGATCAGTTTTTGGCTTTGGTGTTTGTTCTACTACCACGTTTGGGTCCTGCTTTTATTAAGGCGCTAAAATGTATTATACCGATCATTTTCTGTTGTGGTGTTTATCCTAGCACCACATTTCTATCCTGAATTATTATGAAGTGAAAATATATTATACCGATCAGTTTTTGGCTTTTAGTGTGTATCCTACCACCACGTTTATTAGTCCTGAAAATGTTTATTAAGTTGCGCTTATCCTAGCAAAATCCTATTATTAAGGAAGTGAAAATGTGCCGATCAGTTTTGGCTTTTGTGGTGCTCCTACCACCACGTCCTAGCAAAATGTATTACCGATCATTTTCTGTTGTGGTATCCTTTCTATCTGAATTATTAAGGAAGAAAATATATTATACCGATCAGTTTTTGGCTTTGGTGTATCCTACCACCACGTTTGAGTCCTGCTTTTATTAAGCTGAAAATGTATTATACCGATCATTTTCTGTTGTGGTGTTTATCCTAGCACCACATTTCTATCCTGAATTATTAAGGAAGTGAAAATATATTATACCGATCAGTTTTGGCTTTTTAGTGTGTATCCTACCACCACGTTTGAGTCCTGCTTTTTAAGGCGCTTAAGGTTGTGGTGCGCTGAAAAAAATGTATTATACCGATCATTTTTTGTTGTGGTGCTTATCCTACCACCACACATCTATCCTGAATTATTAAAGAAGTGAAAATATATTATACCGATCATTTTGGCTTTAGTGTGTATCCTACCACCACGTTTGAGTCCTGCTTTATTATGGCGCTGAAAAATTTATATTATACCACGATCATTTTTTTGTTTTGGTGTGTATCCTAGCACCACGTTTATTATACTATCCTGAATTATTAAGGAAGTCCTGAAAAAATGTATTATACCGATCATTTCTGTTGTGGTGTTTATCCTAGCACCACACATTTCTATCCCTGAATTATGAAAATATATTATACCGATCAGTTTTTGGCCCTACCACCACGTTTGAGTCCTGCTTTATTATGGCGCTGAAAATGTATTATACCGATCATTTTTCTGTTGTGGTGCTTATCCTAGCACCACATTTTCTATCCTGAATTATTAAGGAAGTGAAAATATATTATACCGATCAGTTTTTGGCTTTAGTGTGTATCCTACCACTACGTTTGAGTCCTGCTTTATTAAGGCGCTGAAAATGTATTATACCGATTATTTTTTTGTGGTGTTATCCTAGCACCACATTTCTATCCTGAATTATTAAGAAGTGAAAATATATTATACCGATCAGTTTTGGCTTTAGTATGTATCCTACCACCACGTTTGAGTCCTGTTTTATTAAGGCGCTGAAAATGTATTATACCGATCATTTTTCTGTTGTGTGCTTATCTTAGCACCAATATTTATCCTGGAATTATTAAGAAGTGAAATATATTATACGATCAGTTTTGGCTTTAGTGTATCCTACCACCACGTTTGAGTCCTGCTTTATTATGGCGCTGAAAATGTATTATACCGATCATTTTCTGTTGTGTGCTTATCCTAGCACCACATTTCTATCCTGCATTATTAAGGAAGTGAAAATATATTATACCGATCAGTTTTTGGCTTTAGTGTGTATCCTACCACCACGTTTGAGTCCTGCTTTATTAAGGCGCTGAAAATGTATTATACCGATCATTTTTCTGTTGTGGTGCTTATCCTAGCACCACATTTCTATCCTGAATTATTAAGGAAGTGAAAATATATTATACCGATCAGTTTTTTGGCTTTTAGTGTATCCTACCACCACGTTTGAGTCCTGCTTTATTAAGGCGCTGAAAATGTATTATACCGATCATTTTTTCTGTTGTGGTGCTTATCCTAGCACCACATTTCTATCCTGCATTATTAAGGAAGTGAAAATATAATTATACCGATCGTTTTGGCTTTAGTGTATCCTACCACCACGTTTGAGTCCTGCTTTATTAAGGCGCTGAAAATGTATTTATACCGATCATTTTCTGTTGTGGTGCTTATCCTAGCACCACATTTCTATCCTGAATTATTAAGGAAGTGAAAATATTATACCGATCAGTTTTTGGCTTTATGTGTATCCTACCACCACGTTTGAGTCCTGCTTACCACCGATTTTTTCTGTTGTAGCTTATCCTGCATTTTATCCTGAATTATTAAGGAAGTGAAAATATATTATACCGATCAGTTTTTGGCTTTAGTGTGTATCCTACCACCACGTTTGAGTCCTGCTTTATTAAGGCGCTGAAAAATGTATTATACCGATCATTTTCTGTTGTGGTGCTTATCCTAGCACCACATTTCTATCCTGCATTATTAAGGAAGTGAAAAATATATTATACCGATCGGTTTTGGCTTTAGTGTGTATCCTACCACCACGTTTGAGTCCTTTTTGCTTTAAATTATATCCTACTTTGGCGGGCACTGAAAAAATATATTATACTGTGCATCATAATTTTTGTATACTGTTGTGGTGCTTATCCTAGCACCACATTTCTATCCTGAATTATTAAGGAAGTGAAAATATATTATACCGATCAGTTTTTGGCTTTAGTATGTATCCTACCACCGTTTGAGTCCTGTTTTATTATGCTGAAAAATGTATTATACCGATTATTTTTCTGTTGTGGTGTTATCTAACACCACATTTCTATCCTGCATTATTAAGGAAGTGGAAAATATATTATACGATCAGTTTTGGCTTTAGTGTATCCTACCACCACGTTTGAGTCCTGCTTTATTAAGGCGCTGAAAATGTATTATACCGATCATTTTTCTGTTGTGCTTATCCTAGCACCACATTTATCCTGCATTATTAAGGAAGTGAAAATATTTATACCGATCAGTTTTTTGGCTTTAGTATGTATCCTACCACCACGTTTGAGTCCTGCTTTATTAAGGCGCTGAAAATGTATTATACCGATCATTTTTCTGTTACAATTGTTTATCCTAGCACCACATTTCTATCCTGCATTATTAAGGATGAAAATATATTATACCGATCAGTTTTTTTGGCTTTAGTGTGTATCCTACCACCGTTTTGAGTCCTGCTTTATTAAGGCGCTGGAAATGTATTATACCGATCATTTCTGTTGTGGGTGTTTATCCTAGCACCACATTTCTATCCTGAATTATTAAGGAAGTGAAAATATATTATACCGATCAGTTTTTTGCTTTAGTATGCATCCTACCACCACAAGTTTGAGTCCTGCTTTTATTAAGGCGCTGAAAATGTATTATACCGATCATTTTCTGTTTGGTGTTTATCCCAGCACCCACATTTCTATCCTGAATTAAGAAGTGAAAATATATTATACCGATCAGTTTTTGCTTTAGTGTGTATCCTACCACCACGTTTGAGTCCTGCTTTATTAAGGGCTGAAAATGTATATACCGATCATTTTTCTGTTGTGGTTCTTATCCTAGCACCATTTTTTTTTTTTATCCTAATTATTACAAAGTGAAATATATTATACCGATCAGTTTTGGCTTTAGTGTGTATCCTACCACCACGTTTTGAGTCCTGCTTTGCTAAGGCGCTGAAAATGTATTATAACGTCATTTTCTGTTGTGGTGCTTATCCTAGCACCACATTTCTATCCTGCATTATTAAGGAAGGAAAATATATTATACCGATCAGTTTTTGGCTTTGGTGTGCATCCTACCACCACGTTTTGAGTCCTGCTTTTATTATGGCGCTGAAAATGTATTATACCAATTTTCTGTTGTGGTGCTTATCCTAGCACCACATTTCTATCCTGCATTATTAAGGAAGTGAAATATATTATACCGATCAGTTTTGGCTTTAGTATGTATCCCACAATTACGTTTTGAGTCCTGTTTATTAAGGCGCTGAAATGTATTATACCGATTTTTCTGTTGTGGTAACTTATCCTAGCACCCATTTCTATCCTGAATTATTAAGGAAGTGAAAATATATTATACCGATCAGTTTTTGGCTTAGTGTATCCTACCACGTTTGTCCTGCTTTATTAAGGCGCTGAAAATGTATTATACCGATCATTTTCTGTTGTGGTGTTTATCCTAGCACCACATTTATCCTGCATTATTAAGGAAGTGAAAAATATATTATACCGATCAGTTTTTGGTTTAGTATTGTATCCTACCACCACGTTTGAGTCCTGCTTTATTAAGGCGCTGAAAATTTCTGTTGTGGTGTTTATTATTTCTACCGATTTATTAAGGAAGTAGAAATATATTACCGATCGGTTTTGTTTGGTGTTTATTCTACTACCACGTCCTGCTTTATTAGAGCTGAAAATGTATTATACCGATCATTTTCTGTTGTGGTGTATCCTGAATTATCCCTAAGGAAGTGAAAATATTTATACCGATCAGTTTTGGCTTTAGTGTATCCACCACCACGTTTGAGTCCTGCTTTATTAAGCGCTGAAAATGTATTATACCGATTATTTCTTTTATCCTGTACATTTCTATCCTACATTAAGTTATATATTATACCGATCAGTTTTGGCTTTTGAATCCTACCACACGTTTTCCTATCCTGAAAATTATTAACCGAATTTTCTGTTGTGGTAAAACCATATTTCTATCACGGGCCCTTAAAGATATATTATACCAGTCAGTTTTTGGCTTTGGTGTGTATCCTACCACCACGTTTGAGTCCTGCTTTATTAAGGCTGTTGTGGTGTATCTGAAAATCCTAATTATTAAGTGAAAATATATACCGATCATTTTGGCTTTAGTGTTTATTCTACTACCACGTTTGGTCCTGCTTTATCCCAGCACCGATCATTTTCTGTTGTGGTTACTCCTAAATTTTAAGGAAGTGAAAATATATTATACCGATCAGTTTTTATTTTAGTGTGTATCCTACCACCACGTTTGAGTCCTGCTTTATTAAGGCGCTGAAAATGTATTATACCGATCATTTTCTGTTGTGGTGTTTATCCTAGCACCACATTTCTATCCTGCATTATTAAGGAAGTGAAAAAATATATTATACCGATCAGTTTTTGGCTTTAGTATGTATCCTACCACCACGTTTGAGTCCTGTTTTATTAGGCTGAAAATGTATTATACCGATCATTTTCTGTTGTGGTGCTTATCCTAACCACATTTCTATCCTGCATTATTAAGAAGTGAAAATATATTACCAATCGATCAGTTTTTGGCTTTGGTGTATCCTACCACCACGTTTGAGTCCTGCTTTTATTATGGCGCTGAAAAATGTATTATACCGATCATTTTCTGTTTGTGGTGTTTATCCTAGCACCACATTTCTATCCTGCATTATTAAGGAAGTGAAAATATATTATACCGATCAGTTTTGGCTTTTGGTGTATCCTACCACCACGTTTTGAGTCCTATGCTTTGATATATGCGCTATGTATTATACCGATTATTTTCTGTTGTGGTGCTTATCCTAGCACCACATTTCTATCCTGAATTATTAAGGAAGTGAAATATATTATACCGATCAGTTTTTGGCTTTAGTGTATCCTACCACCACGTTTGAGTCCTGCTTTATTAAGGCGCTGAAAATGTATTATACTGATCATTTTTCTGTTGTGGTTGTTTATCCTAGCACCACATTTCTATCCTGAATTATTAAGGAAATGAAAATATATTATACCGATCAGTTTTTGGCTTTAGTGTGTATCCTACCACCACGTTTGAGTCCTGCTTTATTAAGGCGCTGAAAATGTATTATACCGATCATTTCTGTTGTGGTGTTTATCCTAGCACCACATTTCTATCCTGCATTATTAAGGAAGTGAAAATATATTATACCGATCCAGTTTTGGCTTTAGTATGTATCCTACCACCACGTTTGAGTCCTGCTTTTATTAAGGCGCTGAAATGTATTATACCGATCATTTTCTGTTGTGGTGCTTATCCTAGCACCACATTTCTATCCTGCATTATTAAGGAAAGGAAAATATATTATACCGATCAGTTTTTGGCTTTATGTGTATCCTACCACTACGTTTGAGTCCTGCTTTATTAAAGGCGCTGAAAATGTATTATACCGATCATTTTCCTGCATTATTAAGGAAGTGAAAATATATTATACCGATCAGTTTTTGGCTCTTTGGTATGTATCCCACCACTTCTTTGATCCTGAATTATTAAGGAAGTGAAAATATATTATGCCGATCAGTTTTGGCACCTTTGCGTGTGAAAATATCCGATACCACCACGTTTGAGTCCTGCTTTATTAAAGGCGCTGAAAATGTATTATACCGATCATTTTCTGTTGTGGTGCTTATCCTAGCACCACATTTCTATCTAATTATTAAAGGAAGTGAAAATATATTATACCGATCAGTTTTTGCTTTTAGTATGTATCCCACCACCACGTTTGAGTCCTGCTTTATTAAGGCGCTGGAAAATGTATTATACCGATTTATTTTCTGTTGTGGTGCTTATCCTAGCACCACATTTCTATCCTGCATTATTATGAAGTGAAAATATATTATACCGATCCAGTTTTTTGGCTTTAGTATGTATCCTACCACCACGTTTGAGTCCTGCTTTATTAAGGCGCTGAAAAATGTATTATACCGATCATTTCTGTTGTGGTGCTTATCCTAGCACCACATTTCTATCCTGCATTATTAAGGAAGTGAAAATATTATATACCGATCAGTTTTTGGCTTTTAGTGTGTATCCTACCACACGTTTGAGTCCTGCTTTATTAAGGCGCTGAAAATGTATTATACTGATCATTTTCGTTGTGGTGCTTTGGTCTTGCACCACATTTCTATCCTGCATTATTAAGGAAGTGAAATATATTATACCGATCAGCTTGGCTTTAGTATGCATCCTACCACCACGTTTGGAGTCCTGCTTTATTGTTGAAAGTGTATTACACCGATCATGTCAGGAAAGCTTATCCCAGCAACCACATTTCTATCCTGCATTATTATGAAGTGAAAATATATTATACCGATCGTTTTGGCTTTAGTATATCCTACCACTACGTTTGAGTCCTGCTTTATTAGCGCTGAAATGTATTATACCGATCATTTTTCGTTGTGGTGCTTATCCAGCACCACATTTCTATCCTGCATTATTAAGGAAGGAAGGTCATTATACCGATCAGTTTTGGTTTTTAGTATGTATCCTACCACCACGTTTGAGTCCTGCTTTATTAAGGCGCTGAAAAATGTATTATACCGATCATTTTCTGTTGTGGTGCTTATCCTAGCACCACATTTCTATCCTGAATTATTAAGAAGTGAAAATATATTATACCGATCAGTTTTTGGCTTTTTATGTATCCTACCACCACGTTTGAGTCCTGCTTTTATTAAGGCGCTGAAAATGTATTATACCGATCATTTTCTGTTGTGGTGCTTATCCTAGCACCACATTTCTATCCTGAATTATTAAGAAGAAAATATATTAAAAGTTTTTGGCTTTGGTTGTATCCTACCACCACGTTTGATGCTTTATTAAGGCGCTGAAAATGTATTATACCGATCATTTTCTGTTGTTTGGCTTTAGATCCGTTTTTGGCTTTAGTATGTATCCTACCACTATCCTACCACTACGTTTTATCCTGAGTGAAAATATATATACCGATCAGTTTTTGGCTTTAGGCCTACCACCACGTTTGAGTCCTGCTTTATTAATGAAAATATACCGATCATTTTCTGTTGTGGTGCTTATCCTAGCACCACATTTCTATCCTGAATTATTAAGAAGTGAAAATATATTATACCGATCAGTTTTGGCTTTAGTATGTATCCTACCACCACGTTTGAGTCCTGCTTTTATTAAGGCGCTGAAAATGTATTATACCGATCATTTTCTGTTGTGGTGTTTATCCTAGCACCACATTTCTATCCTGAATTATTAAGGAAGTGAAAATATATTATACCGATCAGTTTTGGCTTTTTAGTATGTATCCTACCACCACGTTTGAGTCCTGCTTTTATTAAGCGCTGAAATGTATTATACCGATTTTTTTTTGTGGTGCTTATCCTAGCACCACATTTCTATCCTGAATTATTAAGGAAGTGAAAATATATTATACCGATCAGTTTTTGGCTTTAGTATGTATCCTACCACCACGTTTGAGTCCTGCTTTATTAAGGCGCTGAAAAATGTATTATACCGATCATTTTCTGTTGTGGTGCTTATCCTAGCACCACATTTCCTCTATCCTGAATTATTGGTGAAGTGAAAATATATTATACCGATCGCTTGGTTTAGTGTGTATCCCACACCACGTTTGAGTCCTGTTTATTATGCGCTGGTATTATACCGATCATTTCTGTTGTGGTGTTATCCAGCACCACATTTCATTCTGAATTATTAAGGCGAAAATATATTATACCATCAGTTTTTGCTTTAGTGTGTATCCTACCACCACGTTTGAGTCCTGCTTTATTAAGGCGCTGAAAATGATGAGTACCGATCATTTTTCTGTTATGGTGCTTATCCTCAGCACCACATTTCTATCCTGCATTATTAAGGAAGTGAAAATATATTATACCGATCAGTTTTTGGTTTAGTATGTATCCTACCACCACGTTTGAGTCCTGCTTTTTATTAAGCGCTGAAAATGTATTATACTGACATTGTTGTGGTGCTTATCCTCTAGCAACACATTTCTATCCTGCATTATTAAGGAAGTGAAAATATTTATACCGATCAGTTTTACTTTAGTGTGTATCCTACCACCACGTTTGAGTCCTGTTTATTAAGGCGCTGAAAATGTATTATACCGATCATTTTCTGTTGTGGTGCTTATCCTAGCACCATCATTTCTATCCTGAATTATTAAGGAAGTGAAAATATATTATACCGATCAGTTTTTGGCTTTAGTATGTATCCTACCACCACGTTTGAGTCCTGTTTATTAAGGCGCTGAAATGTATTATACCGGATCATTTTCTGTTGTGGTGCTTATCCTAGCAACACATTTCTATCCTGAATTATTAAGGAAGTGAAAATATATTATACCGACTGTTTTTGGCTTTAGTGTGTATCCTACCACCACGTTTGAGTCCTGTTTATTAAGGCGCTGAAAATGGCTATAATACTTTCTATCTACATTTTAAGTGTATATTATACAAATCAGTTTGGCTGGTTATCCTAACACCACATTTCTCCTGCTATTAAGGCGCTAAAATGTGTATTATACCGAAAATTATCCTATTTCTATCACCGTATGGATTTTTTTTGGCTTTGGTATGTATCCTACCACCACGTTTTGAGTCCTGCTTTATTAAGGCGCTGAAAATGTATTATACCGATCATTTCTGTTGTGGTCTTATCCACACCACATTTCTATCCTAATTATTAAAGTGAAAATATATTATACCGATCGGTTTTGAAAAGCTTTAGTGTGTCCTACCACCACGTTTGAGTCCTGCTTTATTAAAGGCGCTGAAAATGTATTATACCGATCATTTCTATTTGTGGTGTTATCTAACACCACATTTCTATCCTGAATTAATAGGAAGTGAAAATAAATGTACAATCAGTTTTTGGCTTTGGTGTATGTATCCTACCACCACGTTTAGTCCTGCTTATTAAGGCTGAAAATGTATTATACCGATCATTTTTCTGTTGTGAACATATCTAACACCACATTTCTATCCTAATTAATGGAAAATATATTATACCGATCAGTTTTGCTTTGTATACATCCTCTACTACTACGTTTGAGTCCTGCTTTATTAAGGCACTGAAAATGTATTATACCGATCATTTTCTGTTGTGGTGTTTATCCTAGCACCACATTTCTATCCTGAATTATTAAGGAAGTGAAAATATATTATACCGATCAGTTTTTGGCTTTAGTGTGTATCCTACCACCACGTTTGAGAGTCCTGCTTTATTAAGGCGCTGAAAATGTATTATACCGATCATTTTCTGTTGTGGTGCTTATCCTAGCACCACATTTCTATCCTGCATTATTAAGGAAGTGAAAATATATTATACCGATCAGTTTTTGGCTTTAGTGTGTATCCTACCACCACGTTTGAGTCCTGCTTTTATTAAAGGCGCTGAAAATGTATTATACCGATCATTTTTCTGTTGTGGTGCTTATCCTTTCTATCCTGAATTATTAAGGAAGGAAAATATTATACCGATCAGTTTTTGGCTTTAGTATGTATCCTACCATTTTGAGTCCTGCTCTTTATCCTGAAAATGTATTATACCGATCATTTCTGTTATTGGTCTTATCCTTGCCATTTCTATCCTGAATTATTAAGAAATTGAAAATATATTATACCGATCGGTTTTTTTTGGCTTTGGTGTGTATCCTACCACCACGTTTTGAGTCCACACTTTATTAAGGCGCTGAAAATGTTAGCACGATAATTTTTCTGTTACGGTGCTTATCCTGTACCATTTCTATCCTGCATTATTGAGGAAGTGAAATATATTATACCGATCAGTTTTGGCTTTGGTGTATCCACACCACCGTTTGAGTCCTGCTTTATTAAAGGCGCTGAAAATGTATTATACCGATCATTTTTCTGTTGTGAATTTGTATCCCTGGCACCACATTTCTATCAATTATTAAGGAAGTGAAAATATATTATACCGATCAGTTTTTGGCTTTAGTATGTATCCTACCACCACATTTGAGTCCTGGCTTTTATTAAGGTTGAAAATGTATTATACCGATCATTTCTGTTGTGGTGCTTATCCTAGCACCACATTTCTATCCTGAATTATTAAGTGAAGTGAAAAGATATACCGATCAGTTTTTGGCTTTAGTATGTATCCTACCTACGTTTGGTCCTGCTTTATTAGGCGCTGAAAATGTATTATACCGATCATTTTCTGTGGTACTTATCCCAGCACCATTTCTATCCTGAATTATTAATAGCGAAAATAGATTATACCGACTCAGTTTTGGCTTTAGTATCCCACCAATTACGTTTGGAGTCCTGCTTTTATTAAGGCGCTGAAAATGTATATACCGATCGTTTTCTGTTGTAGTCTATCCTGTTAACCACGTTTCATCCTGAATTATTAAGGAAAAATATATTATACCGATCAGTTTTTGGCTGGTATGTATCCTACCACCACGTTTGAGTCCTGCTTTATTAAGGCGCTGAAAATGTATTATACTGATCATTTTCTGTTGTGGTGCTTATCCTAACACCACATTTCTATCCTGAATTATTAAGGGTAATATAAATATACCGACTCAGTTTTGGCTTTAGTATGCATCCTACCACCACGTTTGAGTCCTGCTTATTAAGGCGCTGAAATGTATGTATACCGATCATTTTCTGTTGTGGTCCTAGCACCACATTTCATCCTTTCTATCTAGGAAGTAAAAATGGTTTAGCCGGATCAGTTTTTTTGGCTTTAGTATGCATCCTACCACCACGTTTGAGTCCTGCTTTTGACATAGGCCTTGAAAAATGTATTATCTGCGATCATTTTCTGTTGTAGTTTTATCCTAGCACACATTTCTGTCCACATTATTAAGGAAGTGAAAATATATTATACCGATCAGTTTTTTAGTGTGTATCCTACCACTACGTTTGAGTCCTGCTTTATTAAGGCGCTGGTAACTATTATACCGATCATTTTCTGTTGTGGTGCTATCCTAGCACCATTTCTATCCTGCATATTAAGGAATTGAAAATATATTATACCGATCAGCTTTTGGCTTTAGTATGCATCCTACCACCATTGAGTCCTCCTTTATTAAGGCGCTGAAAATGTATTATACCGATCATTTCTGTTGTGAATTCTTATCCCAGCACCACATTCACCTGCATTTCTATCTGCAAATTATTAAGAGTATGTATCCTACCAATCAGTTTTTGGCTTTGAGGCGCTGAAATGTATTATACCGATACGTTTGGTGTTTATCCTAGCTTTCTACTCTGCATTATTATGAAGCTGAAAATATATTATACCGATCATTTTTGCTGTTCCTACCACTACGTTTGAGAGTCCTGCTTTATCCTAAATGCACCATCATTTCTTATCACCATTTTTCTGTCTCAACTTTAAGGAAGTGAAAATATTTATACCGATCAGTTTTTTATTTTTTAGTATGTATCCTACCACCGTTTGAGTCCTGCTTTATAGGCGCTGAAAATGTATTATACCGATTTTCTGTTTGTGGTGCTATCCTAGCACCACATTTCTATCTGAATTATTAAGGAAGTGAAAATATATTATACCGATCCAGTTTTTGGCTTTAGTATGTATCCACTACCACCACGTTTGAGTCCTGCTTTATTAAGTTATCTCAGCACCACATTTCTATCCTGCTGAAGGAAATCGAAAATATATTATACCGATCATTTTTGCTTTAGTATGCATCCTACCACCACGTTTGAGTCTCGATTTATTACATGAAAATGTATTATACCACATTTTCTATCTTATCCTAGCACCACATTTATCCTGGAATTGAAAATATATTATACCGATCAGTTTTGGCTTTAGTATGTATCCTACCACTAATGTTTTGAGTCCTACTTTATTAAGGCACTGAAAATGTATTATAATGATCATTTCTGTTGTGGTTTATCCTAGCACCACATTTATCCTGCATTATTAAGGAAGTGAAAATATATTATACCGATAAAGTTTTTGGCTTTAATATGTATCCTACCACCGTTTGAGTCCTGCTATTATTATGCGAAAATGTATTATACCGATCATTTTCTGTTGGTGTTTATCCTAGCACCACATTTCTATCCCTGAATTGATTAAGAAGTGAAAATATATTATACCGATCAGTTTTGGCTTTAGTATGTATCCCACCACTACGTTTGAGTCCTGTTTATTATCGCTGAAAATGTATTATACCGATCATTTTCTGTTGTGGTGCTTATCCTAGCACCACATTTCTATCCTGGAATTATTAAGGCCGACTTTTTGGCTTTAGTATGTATCCTACCACTACGTTTGAGTCCTGCTTTATTAAAGGCAAAATTTTCATTTTTTCTGTTGTGGTGCTTATCCTAGCACCACATTTCTATCCTGAATTATTAAGGAAGTGAAAATATATTATACCGATCAGTTTTTTTTTTTTGGCTTTAGTATGTATCCTACCACTACGTTTTGAGTCCTGCTTTATTAAGGCGAAAAATGTATTATACCGATCATTTTTCTGTTGTGGTGCTTATCCTAGCACCACATTTCTATCCTGAATTATTAAGGAAGTGAAAATATATTATACCGATCAGTTTTTGTATGTATCCTACCACTACGTTTGAGTCCCGTTTTATTAAGGCGCTGAAAATGTATTATACCGATTATTTTCTGTTGTGGTGCCCGCATCCTAGCACCACATTTCTATCCTGCATTATTAAGGGTGAAAATATTATACCGATCAGTTTTGGCTTTAGTATCCTACCACCACGTTTTGGTCCTGCTTTATTAAGGCGCTGAAAATGTATTATACCGATCATTTTCTGTTGTGGTTATCTTAGCTTATCCTAGCACCACATTTTGGCTATCCTGCATTATTAAGGGAAGTGAAAATATATTATACCGATCAGTTTTAAGGAAGTGAAAATATATTATACCCCGCTTTAGTATGTATCCTACCACTACGTTTGAGTCCTGCTTTATTAAGGCGCTGAAAATGTATTATACCGATCATTTTCTGTTGTGGTGCTTATCCTAGCACCACATTTCTATCTGCATTATTAAGGAAGTGAAAATATATTATACCGATCAGTTTTTTTGCTTTAGTATGTATCCTACCACCACGTTTGAGTCCTGCTTTATTAAGGCGCTGAAAATGTATTATACGATCATTTTCTGTTGTGGTGCGATCCTA
The DNA here is from genome assembly GCA_903632075.3 of Acanthosepion pharaonis. NCBI lineage: Eukaryota > Metazoa > Mollusca > Cephalopoda > Sepiida > Sepiidae > Acanthosepion > Acanthosepion pharaonis. The sequence continues at coordinate 2,714,008 of CAHIKZ030002280.1, read as the reverse complement.
GCACCACATTTCTATCCTGCATTATTAAGGAAGTGAAAATATATTATACCGATCAGTTTTGGCTTTAGTATGTATCTACCACTACGTTTGAGTCCTGCTTTATTAAGGCGCTGAAAATGTATTATACCGATCATTTCTGTTGTGGTCTATCCCCACATTTCTATCCTGCATTATTAAAGTGAAAATATATTATACCGATCAGTTTTTTTATTTTAGTATGTATCCTACCACCACGTTTGAGTCCTGCTTTATTAAGGCGCTGAAAATGTATTATACCGATCATTTTTCTGTTGTGGTGCTTATCCTAGCACCACATTTCTATCCTGCATTATTAAGGAAGTGAAAATATATTATACCGATCAGTTTTTGCTTTAGTATGTATCCTACCACTACGTTTGAGTCCTGCTTTATTAAAAAATGCTTATCCTAGCAAAATCCTGAATTATACCGAAAATATATTATACCGATTTTCTGTATGTATCCTACCACCATGTTTGAGTCCTGTTTATTAAGGCTTATCCGATAGTTGTGGTGCTTATCCTACCACATTTCTATCCTGCATTATTAAGGAAGTGAAAATATATTATACCGATCAGTTTTTTGGCTTTAGTATGTATCCTACCACCACGTTTGAGTCCTGCTTTATTAAGGCGCTGAAAATGTATTATACCGATCATTTTCTGTTGTGGTGCTTATCCTAGCACCACATTTCTATCCTGAATTATTAAGGAAGTGAAAATATATTATACCGATCAGTTTTTGCTTTAGTATGTATCCTACCACCACGTTTGAGTCCTGCTTTATTAAGGCGCTGAAAATGTATTATACCGATCATTTTGTTGTGGTGCTTATCCTAACACCACATTTCTATCATCCTTATTAATGAAAAAATATTATACCGATCAGTTTTTGGCTTAGTATGTATCCTACCACCACGTTTGAGTCCTGCTTATTAAGGCGCTGAAAATGTATACCGATCATTTCTGTTGTGGTGCTATCCTAGCACCACATTTCTATCCTGAATTATTAAGGAAGTGAAAATATATTATACCGATCAGTTTTTTTTTTAGTATGTATCCTACCACCACGTTTTGAGTCCTGCTTTATTAAGGCGCTGAAAATGTATTATACCGATCATTTTTCTGTTGTGGTGCTATCCCTCACCACATTTCTATCCTGAATTATTATTATACCGAAGTGAAAATATATTATACCGATCAGTTTTTGGTTTCTATCCTACATTATTAAGTGAAAATGTATCCTACCACCACGTTTGAGTCCTGCTTTATTAAGGCGCTGAAAATGTATTATACCGATCATTTTTCTGTTGTGGTGCTTATCCTAGCACCATTTCTATCCTTAAGGATTATTGAAAAAATATATTATACCGATCAGTTTTTGGCTTTAGTATGTATCCTACCACCACGTTTGAGTCCTGCTTTTATTAAGGCGCTGAAATGTATTATACCGATTATTTTTCTGTTGTGGTGCTTATCCTAGCACCACATTTCTATCCTGCATTATTAAGGAAGTGAAAATATATTATACCGATCAGTTTTTGGCTTTAGTGTATCCTACCACCACGTTTGAGTCCTGCTTTTATTAAGGCGCTGAAAATGTATTATACCGATCATTTTCTGTTGTGGTGCTTATCCTAGCACCACATTTCTATCCTGCATTATTAAGGAAGTGAAAATATATTATTTTGGCTTTGACCGATCAGTTTTTGGCTTTAGTATGTATCCTACCACCACGTTTGAGTCCTGCTTTTATTAAGGCGCTGAAATGTATTATACCGATCATTTTTCTGTTGTGGTGCTTATCCTAGCACCACATTTCTATCCTGAATTATTAAGGAAGTGAAAATATATTATACCGACAGTTTTTTTGCTTTAGTGTGTATCCTACCACCACGTTTGAGTCCTGCTTTATTAAGGCGCTGAAAATGTATTATACCGATCATTTTCTGTTGTGGTGCTTATCCTAGCACCACATTTCTATCCTGAATTATTAAGGAAGTGAAAATATATTATACCGATCAGTTTTTGGCTTTAGTATGTATCCTACCACCACGTTTGAGTCCTGCTTTATTAAGGCGCTGAAAATGTATTATACCGATCATTTTTCTGTTGTGGTGCTTATCCTAGCACCACATTTCTATCCTGAATTATTAAGGAAGTGAAAATATATTATACCGATCAGTTTTTGGCTTTAGTATGTATCCTACCACCACGTTTGAGTCCTGCTTTATTAAGGCGCTGAAAATGTATTATACCGATCATTTTCTGTTGTGGTGCTTATCCTAGCACCACATTTCTATCCTGCATTATTAAGGAAGTGAAAATATATTATACCGATCAGTTTTTGGCTTTAGTATGTATCCTACCACCACGTTTGAGTCCTGCTTTATTAAGGCGCTGAAAATGTATTATACCGATCATTTTCTGATCTAGCACCACATTTCTATTTTTCTGTTGTTTAGGTGCTTATCCTATTAAGCAAAATGTATTATACCATCATTTTCTTTCTATCCTAGCATTATCCTGCATTATTAAGTGAAAATATATTATACCGATCAGTTTTTGGCTTTAGTATGTATCCTACCACTACGTTTGAGTCCTGCTTTATTAAGGCGCTGAAAATGTATTATACCGATCATTTTCTGTTGTGGTGTTTATCCTAGCACCACATTTCTATCCTGCATTATTAAGGAAGTGAAAATATATTATACCGATCAGTTTTTTGGCTTTAGTATGTATCCTACCACCACGTTTTGAGTCCTGCTTTTATTAAGGCGCTGAAAATGTATTATACCGATCATTTTCTGTTGTGGTGCTTATCCTAGCACCACATTTCTATCCTGAATTATTAAGGAAGTGAAAATATATTATACCGATCAGTTTTTGGCTTTTGGTGTATCCTACCACCACGTTTGAGTCCTGCTTTATTAAGGCGCTGAAAATGTATTATACCGATCATTTTCTGTTGTGGTTTAGTGTTTCTATCCTGAATTATTTTGGTCCTGAAAATATATTATACCGATCAGTTTTTGGCTTTAGTGTGTATCCTACCACCACCACGTTTGAGTCCTGCTTTATTAAGGCGCTGAAAATGTATTATACCGATCATTTTTCTGTTGTGGTGCTATCCTAGCACCACATTTCTATCCTGCATTATTAAGGAAGTGAAAATATATTATACCGATCAGTTTTTGGCTTTTTTAGTATGTATCCTACCACCACGTTTGAGTCCTGCTTTTATTAAGGCGCTGAAAATGTATTATACCGATCATTTTCTGTTGTGGTGCTTATCCTAGCACCACATTTCTATCCTGAATTATTAAGGAATTGAAAATATATTATACCGATCAGTTTTTGGCTTTAGTGTGTATCCTACCACCACGTTTGAGTCCTGCTTTATTAAGGCGCTGAAAATGTATTATACCGATCATTTTCTGTTGTGGTGCTTATCCTAGCACCACATTTCTATCCTGCATTATTAAGGAAGTGAAAATATATTATACCGATCAGTTTTTGGCTTTAGTATGTATCCTACCACCACGTTTGAGTCCTGCTTTATTAAGGCGCTGAAAATGTATTATACCGATCATTTTCTGTTGTGGTGCTTATCCTAGCACCACATTTCTATCCTGAATTATTAAGGAAGTGAAAATATATTATACCGATCTTTTTGGCTTTTTGGTTTGAGTCCTGCTTAGTGAAAATGTATCCTACCACCAGCACCACATTTTGAGTCCTGCTTTATTATCCTACCAGTTTGAGTCCTGCTTTATTAAGGCACGCTGAAAATGTATTATACCGATCATTTTCTGTTGTGGTGTTTATCCTAGCACCACATTTCTATCCTGAATTATTAAGGAAGTGAAAAATATATTATACCGATCAGTTTTTGGCTTTAGTATGTATCCTACCACCACGTTTGAGTCCTGCTTTATTAAGGCGCTGAAAATGTATTATACCGATTATTTTTGTTGTGGTGCTTATCCTAGCACCACATTTCTATCCTGCATTATTAAGAAGTGAAAATATATTATACCGATCAGTTTTTGGCTTTAGTATGTATCCTACCACCACGTTTGAGTCCTGCTTTATTAAGGCGCTGAAAATGTATTATACCGATCATTTTCTGTTGTGGTGCTTATCCTAGCACCACATTTCTATCCTGCATTATTAAGGAAGTGAAAATATATTATACCGATCAGTTTTTGGCTTTAGTATGTATCCTACCACCACGTTTGAGTCCTGCTTTATTAAGGCGCTGAAAATGTATTATACCGATCATTTTTAGTGTTGTGGTGCTTTATCCTAGCACCACATTTCTATCCTGCATTATTAAGAAGTGAAAATATATTATACCGATCAGTTTTGGCTTTAGTATGTATCCTACCACCAGCACCACATTTCTATCCTGTTTGGAAGTGAAAATCCTGCCCACCACCACGTTTGAGTCCCGTATTAAGGCGCTGAAAATGTATTATACCGATCATTTTTCTGTTGTGGTGCTTATCCTAGCACCACATTTCTATCCTGCATTATTAAGGAAGTGAAAATATATTATACCGATCAGTTTTTTGGCTTTTAGTATGTATCCTACCACCACGTTTGAGTCCTGCTTTTATTAAGGCGCTGAAAATGTATTATACCGATCATTTTCTGTTGTGGTGCTTATCCTAGCACCACATTTCTATCCTGAATTATTAAGGAAAGTGAAAATATATTATACCGATCAGTTTTTTGGCTTTAGTGTGTATCCTACCACCACGTTTGAGTCCTGCTTTTATTAAGGCGCTGAAAATGTATTATACCGATCATTTTCTGTTGTTGTGGTGCTTATCCTAGCACCACATTTCTATCCTGCATTATTAAGAAGTGAAAATATATTATACCGATCAGTTTTGGCTTTTAGTATGTATCCTACCACCACGTTTGAGTCCTGCTTTTTATTAAGGCGCTGAAAATGTATTATACCGATCATTTTTCTGTTGTGGTGCTTTATCCTAGCACCACATTTCTATCCTGAATTATTAAGGAAGGAAAATATATTATACCGATCAGTTTTTGGCTTTAGTATGTATCCTACCACCACGTTTGAGTCCTGCTTTATTAAGGCGCTGAAAATGTATTATACCGATCATTTTCTGTTGTGGTGTTTATCCTAGCACCACATTTCTATCCTGCATTATTAAGGAAGTGAAAATATATTATACCGATCAGTTTTTGGCTTTAGTGTATCCTACCACCACGTTTGAGTCCTGCTTTATTAAGGCGCTGAAAATGTATTATACCGATCATTTTCTGTTGTGGTGCTTATCCTAGCACCACATTTCTATCCTGCATTATTAAGGAAGTGAAATATATTATACCGATCAGTTTTTTGGCTTTTTAGTATGTATCCTACCACCACGTTTGAGTCCTGCTTTATTAAGGCGCTGAAAATGTATTATACCGATCATTTTCTGTTGTGGTGCTTATCCTAGCACCACATTTCTATCCTGTTATTAAGGAAGTGAAAATATATTATACCGATCAGTTTTTGGCTTTAGTGTGTATCCTACCACCACGTTTGAGTCCTGCTTTATTAAGGCGCTGAAAATGTATTATACCGATCATTTTCTGTTGTGGTGCTTATCCTAGCACCACATTTCTATCCTGAATTATTAAGGAAAATATATTATACCGTGAAAATATATTATACCGATCAGTTTTTTGGAATTATTAAGGAAGGTTAGTTTTTGCTTTGGTATCCTACCACCACGTTTGAGTCCTGCTTTATTAAGGCGCTGAAAATGTATTATACCGATCATTTTTCTGTTGTGGTGCTTATCCTAGCACCACATTTCTATCCTGCATTATTAAGGAAGTGAAAATATATTATACCGATCAGTTTTTGGCTTTAGTGTTTATCCTACCACCACGTTTGAGTCCTGCTTTTATTAAGGCGCTGAAAATGTATTATACCGATCATTTTCTGTTGTGGTGCTTATCCTAGCACCACATTTCTATCCTGAATTATTAAGGAAGTGAAAATATATTATACCGATCAGTTTTTGGCTTTAGTATGTATCCTACCACCACGTTTGAGTCCTGCTTTATTAAGGCGCTGAAAATGTATTATGTACCACGTTTGGTGTCCTGCTTTTTCTATTAAGGCGCTGAAAATGTATTATACCGATCATTTTCTGTTGTGTTTGAGTCCTGCTTTATCCTAGCACCACATTTTTGAGTCCTGCATTATTAAGGAAGTGAAAAATATATTATACCGATCAGTTTTTGGCTTTAGTGTGTATCCTACCACCACGTTTGAGTCCTGCTTTATTAAGGCGCTGAAAATGTATTATACCGATCATTTTCTGTTGTGGTGTTTATCCTAGCACCACATTTCTATCCTGCATTATTAAGGAAGTGAAAATATATTATACCGATCAGTTTTTGTTTGAGTCTTTAGTGTGTATCCTACCACCACGTTTTGATCCTGCTTTATTAAGGCGCTGAAAATGTATTATACCGATCATTTTCTGTTGTATCCTACCACCACGTTTGTGCTTTATCCTAAATGTATTATACATCATTTCTATCTTATCCTAGCACCACATTTCTATCCTGAATATTAAGGAAGTGAAAATATATTATACCGATCAGTTTTTGGCTTTAGTATGTATCCTACCACCACGTTTGAGTCCTGCTTTATTAAGGCGCTGAAAATGTATTATACCGATCATTTTCTGTTGTGGTGTTTATCCTAGCACCACATTTCTATCCTGAATTATTAAGGGAAGTGAAAATATATTATACCGATCAGTTTTTGGCTTTAGTGTGTATCCTACCACCACGTTTGAGTCCTGCTTTATTAAGGCGCTGAAAATGTATTATACCGATTGAGCTCTGTTGTGGTGCTTATCCTAGCACCACATTTCTATCCTGAATTATTAAGGAAGTGAAAATATATTATACCGATCAGTTTTTGGCTTTAGTGTGTATCCTACCACCACGTTTGAGTCCTGCTTTATTATGGCGCTGAAAATGTATTATACCGATCATTTTCTGTTGTGGTGTTTATCCTAGCACCACATTTCTATCCTGAATTATTAAGGAAGTGAAAATATATTATACCGATCAGTTTTTGGCTTTAGTGTGTATCTACTACCACCACGTTTGAGTCCTGTTGTGGTGCTTTCCTTACCATTTCTATCTGAAAATGTATTATACCGATCATTTTTGGCTTTTGTGGTGCTTTATCCTAGCACCACATTTTGGTCCTGCATTTTATTAAGGAAGTGAAAATATATTATACCGATCAGTTTTTGGCTTTTAGTGTTTATTCTACTACCACGTTTGAGTCCTGCTTTATTAAGGCGCTGAAAATGTATTATACCGATCATTTTCTGTTGTGGTGCTTATCCTAGCACCACATTTCTATCCTGAATTATTAAGGAAGTGAAAATATATTATACCGATCAGTTTTTGGCTTTAGTGTGTATCCTACCACCACGTTTGAGTCCTGCTTTATTAAGGCGCTGAAAATGTATTATACCGATCATTTTCTGTTGTGTGGTTCCTTTCTATCCTGAATTATTAAGGAAGTGAAAATATATACCGACGTTTATCCTAGCAAAATGTATTACCATCATTTTCTGTTTGGGTGCTTATCCTGTTATTAAGAAGTGAAAATATATTATACCGATCAGTTTTTGGCTTTAGTGTTTATTCTACTACCACGTTTGAGTCCTGCTTTATTAAGGCGCTGAAAATGTATTATACCGATCATTTTCTGTTGTGGTGCTTATCCTAGCACCACATTTCTATCCTGCATTATTAAGGAAGTGAAAATATATTATACCGATCAGTTTTTGGCTTTAGTATGTATCCTACCACTACGTTTGAGTCCTGCTTTATTAAGGCGCTGAAAATGTATTATACCGATCATTTTCTGTTGTGGTGCTTATCCTAGCACCACATTTCTATCCTGAATTATTAAGGAAGTGAAAATATATTATACCGATCAGTTTTTGGCTTTAGTGTGTATCCTACCACCACGTTTGAGTCCTGCTTTATTAAGGCGCTGAAAATGTATTATACCGATCATTTTCTGTTGTGGTGCTTATCCTAGCACCACATTTCTATCCTTATTAAGAAGGAAAATATATTATACCGATCAGTTTTGGCTTTAGTATGTATCCTACCACCACGTTTGAGTCCTGCTTTATTAAGGCGCTGAAATGTATTATACCGATCATTTTCTGTTGTGGTGCTTATCCTAGCACCACATTTCTATCCTGCATTATTAAGGAAGTGAAAATATATTATACCGATCAGTTTTTTGGCTTTAGTATGTATCCTACCACCACGTTTGAGTCCTGCTTTATTAAGGCGCTGAAAATGTATTATACCGATCATTTTCTGTTGTGGTGCTTATCCTAGCACCACATTTCTATCCTGAATTATTAAGGAAGTGAAAATATATTATACCGATCAGTTTTTTGGCTTTAGTGTGTATCCTACCACCACGTTTGAGTCCTGCTTTTATTAAGGCGCTGAAAAACCATGTATTATACCGATCATTTTCTGTTGTGGTGCTTATCCCGATCAGTTTTGGCTTTACCACACCACCACGTTTCCTGCTTTATTATCCTGAATTATTATACCGAATTTTCTGTTGTGGTGTTTAAAATATATATCCCGATCAGTTTTTGGTTTTGGCTTTAGTGTATCCTACCACCACGTTTGAGTCCTGCTTTATTAAGGCGCTGAAAATGTATTATACCGATCATTTTCTGTTGTGGTGCTTATCCTAGCACCACATTTCTATCCTGCATTATTAAAAGTGAAAATATATTATACCGATCAGTTTTTGGCTTTAGTATCCTACCACCACGTTTGAGTCCTGCTTTATTAAGGCGCTGAAAATGTATTATACCGATCATTTTCTGTTGTGGTGTTATCCTAGCACCACATTTCTATCCTGAATTATTAAGGAAGTGAAAATATATTATACCGATCAGTTTTGGCTTTAGTGTGTATCCTACCACCACGTTTGAGTCCTGCTTTATTAAGGCGCTGAAATGTATTATACCGATCATTTTCTGTTGTGGTGTTTATCCTAGCACCACATTTCTATCCTGAATTATTAAGGAAGGAAAATATATTATACCGATCAGTTTTTGGCTTTTAGTGTTTATCCTACCACCACGTTTGAGTCCTGCTTTATTAAGGCCTGAAAATGTATTATACGATCATTTTCTGTTGTGGTGTTTATCCTGCACCACATTTCTATCCTGAATTATTAAGGAAGTGAAAATATATTATACCGATCAGTTTTTGGCTTTAGTGTGTATCCTACCACCACGTTTGAGTCCTGCTTTATTAAGGCGCTGAAAATGTATTATACCGATCATTTTCTGTTGTGGTGCTTATCCTAGCACCACATTTCTATCCTGAATTATTAAGGAAGTGAAAATATATTATACCGATCAGTTTTTTAGGCTTTTTAGTGTGTATCCTACCACCACGTTTGGAGTCCTGCTTTATTAAATTATTGAAAATGTATTATACCGATCATTTTCTGTTGTGGTGCTTATCCTAGCACCACATTTCTATCCTGAATTATTAAGAAGTGAAAATATATTATACCGATCAGTTTTTTGGCTTTAGTATGTATCCTACCACTACGTTTGAGTCCTGCTTTATTAAGGCGCTGAAAATGTATTATACCGATCATTTTCTGTTGTGGTGCTTATCCTAGCACCACATTTCTATCCTGCATTATTAAGGAAGTGAAAATATATTATACCGATCAGTTTTTGGCTTTAGTGTGTATCCTACCACCACGTTTGAGTCCTGCTTTATTAAGGCGCTGAAAATGTATTATACCGATCATTTTCTGTTGTGGTGCTTATCCTAGCACCACATTTCTATCCTGAATTATTAAGGAAGTGAAAATATTATACCGATCAGTTTTTGGCTTTAGTGTTTATCCTACCACCACGTTTGAGTCCTGCTTTTTGAAATGCTTATTTGGTTGTGGTGCTTATCCTACCCACATTTCTATCCTGAATTATTAAGGAAGAAAATATATTATACCGATCAGTTTTTGGCTTTTAGTGTATCCTACCACCACGTTTGAGTCCTGCTTTATTAAGGCGCTGAAAATGTATTATACCGATCATTTTCTGTTGTGGTGCTTATCCTAGCACCACATTTCTATCCTGAATTATTAAGGAAGTGAAAATATATTATACCGATCAGTTTTTGGCTTTAGTGTGTATCCTACCACCACGTTTGAGTCCTGCTTTATTAAGGCGCTGAAAATGTATTATACCGATCATTTTCTGTTTGTGGTTTTATCCTAGCACCACACCACCACGTTTCTATCCTGCATTATTAAGGAAGTGAAAATATATTATACCGATCAGTTTTTGGCTTTAGTGTGTATCCTACCACCACGTTTGAGTCCTGCTTTATTAAGGCGCTGAAAATGTATTATACCGATCATTTTCTGTTGTGGTGTTTATCCTAGCACCACATTTCTATCCTGAATTATTAAGAAGTGAAAATATATTATACCGATCAGTTTTTGGCTTTAGTATGTATCCTACCACCACGTTTGAGTCCTGCTTTATTAAGGCGCTGAAAATGTATTATACCGATCATTTTCTGTTGTGGTGCTTATCCTAGCACCACATTTCTATCCTGAATTATTAAGGAAGTGAAAATATATTATACCGATCAGTTTTTGGCTTTAGTGTGTATCCTACCACCACGTTTTGAGTCCTGCTTTATTAAGGCGCTGAAAATGTATTATACCGATCATTTTCTGTTGTGGTGTTTATCCTAGCACCACATTTCTATCCTGAATTATTAAGGAAGTGAAAATATATTATACCGATATTTTTGGCTTTAGATGTATCCTACCACCACGTTTGAGTCCTGCTTTATTAAGGCGCTGAAAATTATACCGTTTTTCTGTTGTGGTGCTTATCCTAGCCACTATCCTGAATTATTAAGAAGTCCTGCTTTTTGCTTTTAGTGTATCCTACCACCACGTTTGAGTCCTGCTTTATTAAGGCGCTGAAAATGTATTATACCGATCATTTTCTGTTGTGGTGTTTATCCTAGCACCACATTTCTATCCTGAATTATTAAGGAAGTGAAAATATATTATACCGATCAGTTTTTGGCTTTAGTGTATCCTACCACCACGTTTGAGTCCTGCTTTATTAAGGCGCTGAAAATGTATTATACCGATCATTTTCTGTTGTGGTGCTTATCCTAGCACCACATTTCTATCCTGAATTATTAAGGAAGTGAAAATATATTATACCGATCAGTTTTTGGCTTTTTTTGTGTGTATCCTACCACCACGTTTGAGTCCTGCTTTATTAAGGCGCTGAAAATGTATTATACCGATCATTTTCTGTTGTGGTGCTTATCCTAGCACCACATTTCTATCCTGAATTATTAAGGAAGTGAAAATATATTATACCGATCAGTTTTGGCTTTGAGTGTTTATCCTACCACCACGTTTGAGTCCTGTTTTATTAAGGCGCTGAAAATGTATTATACCGATCATTTTCTGTTGTGGTGTTTATCCTAGCACCACATTTCTATCCTGAATTATGAAGTGAAAATATATTATACCGATCAGTTTTGGCTTTAGTGTGTATCCTACCACCACGTTTGAGTCCTGCTTTTTATTAAGGCGCTGAAAATGTATTATACCGATCATTTTCTGTTGTGGTGTTTATCCTAGCACCACATTTCTATCCTGAATTATTAAGGAAGTGAAAATATATTATACCGATCAGTTTTTGGCTTTTAGTGTGTATCCTACCACCACGTTTGAGTCCTGCTTTATTAAGGCGCTGAAAATGTATTATACCGATCATTTTTCTGTTGTGGTGCTTATCCTAGCACCACATTTCTATCCTGAATTATTAAGAAGTGAAAATATATTATACCGATCAGTTTTTTGGCTTTAGTGTGTATCCTACCACCACGTTTGAGTCCTGCTTTATTAAGGCGCTGAAAATGTATTATACCGATCATTTTCGTTGTGGTGCTTATCCTAGCACCACATTTCTATCCTGAATTATTAAGGAAGTGAAAATATATTATACCGATCAGTTTTTGGCTTTAGTGTGTATCCTACCACCACGTTTGAGTCCTGCTTTATTAAGGCGCTGAAAATGTATTATACCGATCATTTTCTGTTGTGGTGTTTATCCTAGCACCACATTTCTATCCTGAATTATTAAGGAAGTGAAAATATATTATACCGTTTGAGTCCTGCTTTTTGGCTTTAGTGTTTATCCTACCACCACGTTTGAGTCCTGCTTTATTAAGGCGCTGAAAATGTATTATACCGATCATTTTTCTGTTGTGGTGCTTATCCTAGCACCACATTTCTATCCTGAATTATTAAGAGGAAAAATATTATACCGATCAGTTTTTTGGCTTTAGTGTGTATCCTACCACCACGTTTGAGTCCTGCTTTTATTAAGGCGCTGAAAATGTATTATACCGATCATTTTCTGTTGTGGTGTTTATCCTAGCACCACATTTCTATCCTGAATTATTAAGGAAGTGAAAATATATTATACCGATCAGTTTTTGGGGCTTTAGTGTATCCTACCACCACGTTGAGTCCTGCTTTATTAAGGCGCTGAAAATGTATTATACCGATCATTTTCTGTTGTGGTGCTTATCCTAGCACCACATTTCTATCCTGAATTATTAAGGAAGTGAAAATATATTATACCGATCAGTTTTTGGCTTTAGTGTGTATCCTACCACCACGTTTGAGTCCTGCTTTATTAAGGCGCTGAAAATGTATTATACCGATCATTTTCTGTTGTGGTGTTTATCCTAGCACCACATTTCTATCCTGAATTATTAAGGAAGTGAAAATATATTATACCGATCAGTTTTTATTTTAGTGTGTATCCTACCACCACGTTTGAGTCCTGCTTTATTAAGGCGCTGAAAATGTATTATACCGATCATTTTTTCTGTTGTGGTGCTTATCCTAGCACCACATTTCTATCCTGAATTATTAAGGAAGTGAAAATATATTATACCGATCAGTTTTTGGCTTTAGTGTGTATCCTACCACCACGTTTGAGTCCTGCTTTATTAAGGCGCTGAAAATGTATTATACCGATCATTTTCTGTTGTGGTGTTATCCTAGCACCACATTTCTATCCTGAATTATTAAGGAAGTGAAAATATATTATACCGATCAGTTTTTTGGCTTTAGTGTTTATCCTACCACCACGTTTGAGTCCTGCTTTATTAAGGCGCTGAAAATGTATTATACCGATCATTTTCTGTTGTGGTGCTTATCCTAGCACCACATTTCTATCCTGCATTATTAAGGAAGTGAAAATATATTATACCGATCAGTTTTTGGCTTTAGTGTGTATCCTACCACCACGTTTGAGTCCTGTTTATTATGCGCTGAAAATGTATTATACCGATCATTTTCTGTTGTGGTGTTTATCCTAGCACCACATTTCTATCCTGAATTATTAAGGAAGTGAAAATATATTATACCGATCAGTTTTTGGCTTTAGTGTTTATTCTACTACCACGTTTGAGTCCTGCTTTATTAAGGCGCTGAAAATGTATTATACCGATCATTTTCTGTTGTGGTGAAAATTTATCCTAGCACCACATTTCTATCCTGAATTATTAAGAAGTGAAAATATATTATACCGATCAGTTTTTGGCTTTAGTGTGTATCCTACCACCACGTTTGAGTCCTGCTTTATTAAGGCGCTGAAAATGTATTATACCGATCATTTTTCTGTTGTGGTGTTTATCCTAGCACCACATTTCTATCCTGAATTATTAAGGAAGTGAAAATATATTATACCGATCAGTTTTTGGCTTTAGTGTGTATCCTACCACCACGTTTGAGTCCTGCTTTATTAAGGCGCTGAAAATGTATTATACCGATCATTTTCTGTTGTGGTGCTTATCCTAGCACCACATTTCTATCCTGAATTATTAAGGAAGTGAAAATATATTATACCGATCAGTTTTGGCTTTAGTGTGTATCCTACCACCACGTTTGAGTCCTGCTTTATTAAGGCGCTGAAAATGTATTATACCGATCATTTTCTGTTGTGGTGTTTATCCTAGCACCACATTTCTATCCTGAATTATTAAGGAAGTGAAAATATATTATACCGATCAGTTTTTGGCTTTAGTGTGTATCCTACCACCACGTTTGAGTCCTGCTTTATTATCCTACCAATTACGCTGAAAAAAATGTATTATACCGATCATTTTCTGTTGTGGTGTTTATCCTAGCACCACATTTCTATCCTGAATTATTAAGGAAGTGAAAATATATTATACCGATCAGTTTTTGGCTTTAGTGTGTATCCTACCACCACGTTTGAGTCCTGCTTTATTAAGGCGCTGAAAATGTATTATACCGATCATTTTCTGTTGTGGTGCTTATCCTAGCACCACATTTCTATCCTGTTTTGGCTTTAATTATTAAGTCCTGAAGTGAAAATATATTATACCGATCATTTTTTTGGGTGCTTTATCCTAGTTTCTATCCTGTGTATCCTACCACCACGTTTGAGTCCTGCTTTATTAAGGCGCTGAAAATGTATTATACCGATCATTTTCTGTTGTGGTGTTTATCCTAGCACCACATTTCTATCCTGAATTATTAAGGAAGTGAAAATATATTATACCGATCAGTTTTTGGCTTTTTAGTGTGTATCCTACCACCACGTTTGAGTCCTGCTTTATTATGGCGCTGAAAATGTATTATACCGATCATTTTCTGTTGTGGTGTTTATCCTAGCACCACATTTCTATCCTGAATTATTAAGGAAGTGAAAAATATATTATACCGATCAGTTTTTTTGGCTTTAGTGTGTATCCTACCACCACGTTTGAGTCCTGCTTTATTAAGGCGCTGAAAATGTATTATACCGATCATTTTTCTGTTGTGGTGCTTATCCTAGCACCACATTTCTATCCTGAATTATTAAGGAAGTGAAAATATATTATACCGATCAGTTTTTGGCTTTAGTGTGTATCCTACCACCACGTTTGAGTCCTGCTTTATTAAGGCGCTGAAAATGTATTATACCGATCATTTTCTGTTGTGGTGTTTATCCTAGCACCACATTTCTATCCTGAATTATTAAGGAAGTGAAAATATATTATACCGATCAGTTTTTGGCTTTAGTATGTATCCTACCACGTTTGAGTCCTGCTTTATTAAGGCGCTGAAAATGTATTATACCGATCATTTTCTGTTGTGGTGTTTATCCTAGCACCACATTTCTATCCTGAATTATTAAGGAAGTGAAAATATATTATACCGATCAGTTTTTGGCTTTAGTGTGTATCCTACCACCACGTTTGAGTCCTGCTTTTATTAAGGCGCTGAAAATGTATTATACCGATCATTTTCTGTTGTGGTGCTTATCCTAGCACCACATTTCTATCCTGAATTATTAAGGAAGTGAAAATATATTATACCGATCAGTTTTGGCTTTAGTGTTTATCCTACCACTACGTTTGAGTCCTGCTTTATTAAGGCGCTGAAAATGTATTATACCGATCATTTTCTGTTGTGGTGCTTATCCTAGCACCACATTTCTATCCTGCATTATTAAAGTGAAAATATATTATACCGATCAGTTTTTGGCTTTAGTGTATCCTACCACCACGTTTGAGTCCTGCTTTATTAAGGCGCTGAAAATGTATTATACCGATCATTTTCTGTTGTGGTGTTTATCCTAGCACCACATTTCTATCCTGAATTATTAAGGAAGTGAAAATATATTATACCGATCAGTTTTTGGCTTTTAGTGTGTATCCTACCACCACGTTTGAGTCCTGCTTTATTCATTTTCTGTTTAGGCCTAGCTGAAAATGTATTATACCGATCAGTTTTTGGCTGTTGTGTTTGTCCTGCTTTTATCCTAAAATGTACCACATTTCTATCCTGAATTTCTATTAATTATTAAGAAGTGAAAATATATTATACCGATCAGTTTTTGGCTTTAGTGTGTATCCTACCACCACGTTTGAGTCCTGCTTTATTAAGGCGCTGAAAATGTATTATACCGATCATTTTCTGTTGTGGTGCTTATCCTAGCACCACATTTCTATCCTGAATTATTAATTATTAAGGAAGTGAAAATATATTATACCGATCAGTTTTTGGCTTTAGTGTGTATCCTACCACCACGTTTGAGTCCTGCTTTATTAAGGCGCTGAAAATGTATTATACCGATCATTTTCTGTTGTGGTGTTTATCCTAGCACCACATTTCTATCCTGAATTATTAAGGAAGTGAAAATATATTATACCGATCAGTTTTTGGCTTTAGTGTGTATCCTACCACCACGTTTGAGTCCTGCTTTTATTAAGGCGCTGAAAATGTATTATACCGATCATTTTCTGTTGTGGTGCTTATCCTAGCACCACATTTCTATCCTGAATTATTAAGGAAGTGAAAATATATTATACCGATCAGTTTTTTGGCTTTAGTGTGTATCCTACCACCACGTTTGAGTCCTGCTTTATTAAGGCGCTGAAAATGTATTATACCGATCATTTTCTGTTGTGGTGCTTATCCTAGCACCACATTTCTATCCTGAATTATTAAGGAAGTGAAAATATATTATACCGATCAGTTTTGGCTTTAGTGTGTATCCTACCACCACGTTTGAGTCCTGCTTTATTAAGGCGCTGAAAATGTATTATACCGATCATTTTCTGTTGTGGTGCTTATCCTAGCACCACATTTCTATCCTGAATTATTAAGGAAGTGAAAATATATTATACCGATCAGTTTTTTGGCTTTAGTGTGTATCCTACCACCACGTTTGAGTCCTGCTTTTATTAAGGCGCTGAAAATGTATTATACCGATCATTTTCTGTTGTGGTGCTTATCCTAGCACCACATTTCTATCCTGAATTATTAAGGAAGTGAAAATATATATATTTTGGGCTTTATGTGTATCCTACCACCACGTTTTTGGCTTTAGGCGCTGTGTATTATACCACCATTTTTCGTTTGAGTCCTAGCACCACATTTCTATCCTGAATTATTAAGGAAGTTATATTATACCGATCAGTTTTTGGCTTTTAGTGTGTATCCTACCACCACGTTTGAGTCCTGCTTTATTAATTAAGGCGCTGAAAATGTATTATACCGATCATTTTCTGTTGTGGTGCTTATCCTAGCACCACATTTCTATCCTGAATTATATATTATATCCGACCACATCTATCCTAAATTTTTGGATCTTTTTTATGTGTATCCTACCACCACGTTTGAGTCCTGCTTTATTAAGGCGCTGAAAATGTATTATACCGATCATTTTCTGTTGTGGTGTTTATCCTAGCACCACATTTCTATCCTGAATTATTAAAGTGAAAATATATTATACCGATCAGTTTTGGCTTTAGTGTATCCTACCACCACGTTTGAGTCCTGCTTTATTAAGGCGCTGAAAATGTATTACCGATCATTTTCTGTTTTGGCATTTCTATCCTGAATTATTAAGAAGTGAAAATATATTATACCGATCAGTTTTTGGCTTTAGTGTGTATCCTACCACCACGTTTGAGTCCTGCTTTTATTAAGGCGCTGAAAATGTATTATACCGATCATTTTTCTGTTGTGGTGTTTATCCTAGCACCACATTTCTATCCTGAATTATTAAGGAAGTGAAAATATATTATACCGATCAGTTTTTGGCTTTAGTGTGTATCCTACCACCACGTTTGAGTCCTGCTTTATTAAGGCGCTGAAAAATGTATTATACCGATCATTTTCTGTTGTGGTGTTTATCCTAGCACCACATTTCTATCCTGAATTATTAAGGAAGTGAAAATATATTATACCGATCAGTTTTTGGCTTTAGTGTGTATCCTACCACCACGTTTGAGTCCTGCTTTTAAGGCGCTTATTTTTCTGTTTGTGGTGTTTATCCTCATTTCTATCTGCTTATTATCCGATAGTTTTTGGCAACATTTCGTTTGATCCTAATGGCGCTGAAATGTATTATACCGATCATTTTCTGTTGTTTGGTGTTTATCCTAGCACCACATTTCTATCCTGAATTATTAAGGAAGTGAAAATATATTATACCGATCCGGTTTTTGGCTTTTAGTATGTGTGTCCTACCACCACGTTTGAGTCCTGCTTTATTAAGGCGCTGAAAATGTATTATACCGATCATTTTCTGTTGTGGTGTTTATCCTAGCACCACATTTCTATCCTGAATTATTAAGGAAGTGAAAATATATTATACCGATCAGTTTTTGGCTTTAGTGTGTATCCTACCACCACGTTTGAGTCCTGCTTTATTAAGGCGCTGAAAATGTATTATACCGATCATTTTTTCTGTTGTGGTGCTTATATCCTAGCACCACATTTCTATCCTGAATTATTAAGGAAGTGAAAATATATTATACCGATCTTTAGTTTTTGTTTGAGTCCTTTTATTATGGCGCTGAAAATGTATTATACCGATCATTTTCTGTTGTGGTGCTTATCCTAGCACCACATTTCTATCCTGAATTTGGAGTCCGATCAGTTTTTGGCTTTATTATCCTACCACCACGGAGTCGCTGAAAATGTATTATACCGATCATTTTCTGTTGTGGTGCTTATCCTAGCACCACATTTCTATCCTGAATTATTAAGGAAGTGAAAATATATTATACCGATCAGTTTTTGGCTTTAGTGTGTATCCTACCACCACGTTTGAGTCCTGCTTTTATTAAGGCGCTGAAAATGTATTATACCGATCATTTTCTGTTGTGGTGCTTATCCTAGCACCACATTTCTATCCTGAATTATTAAGGAAGTGAAAATATATTATACCGATCAGTTTTGGCTTTAGTGTGTATCCTACCACCACGTTTGAGTCCTGCTTTATTATGGCGCTGAAAATGTATTATACCGATCATTTTCTGTTGTGGTGTTTATCCTAGCACCACATTTCTATCCTGAATTATTAAGAAGTGAAAATATATTATACCGATCAGTTTTTTTGGCTTTAGTATGTATCCTACCACTACGTTTGAGTCCTGCTTTATTAAGGCGCTGAAAATGTATTATACCGATCATTTTCTGTTGTGGTGCTTATCCTAGCACCACATTTCTATCCTGAATTATTAAGGAAGTGAAAATATATTATACCGATCAGTTTTTGGCTTTAGTGTGTATCCTACCACCACGTTTGAGTCCTGCTTTATTAAGGCGCTGAAAATGTATTATACCGATCATTTTCTGTTGTGGTGTTTATCCTAGCACCACATTTCTATCCTGCATTATTAAGGAATTGAAAATATATTATACCGATCAGTTTTTGGCTTTAGTGTTTATTCTACTACCACATTTGTATCGTACAGTATTAATGAATTGCAAATATATTTTACCGATCAGTTTTTGTTTACTGTGTAACATACCATCAAATTTATATCCTACTTTGTGAGGGCACTGAAAATATATTCTACTGGTCAGTTTCTGCTTTAGTGTGTATCATAACACCACATTTGTATACTACATTTTTAAGGCACTGAAAATGTATTTTACTGTTCAGTTTCTGCTTTAGTTTGTAATCCTACCACCACATTTCTATCCTACATTTTTAAGGGACTGAAAATGTATTTTATTGATCAGTTTCGGCTTTAGTGTCGGCATCTTACCACTAAATCTGTTTTCTACATTATTAAGGCACTGAAAATATATTTTACTGATCCGTTTATGCTTTAGTGTGCATCCCAGCACCACATTTGTATTCTGCATTATTAAGGCATTGGAAATATATTTTACCGATCAGTTTCTGTTTTAGTCTCTATCCGACCACATTTTTATCCTACATAATTAAACAAGCGAAAATTAGTAAAAAATCACGAGGAAAGCATCCTTCCGTGTTTGCTTTTCCCCTTACGTTATATAATGTAGGGTGCAAAGGTCATGGTTGGATACACACTAAAACCGAATCTAGTCGATAGGAGACACGCTAATGCATTTGACTTCGAGATCGAATTCTTGTCTAATCCATTATATTCACTTACGTTCTAATACTCTTGCAAAAGTTATTATTCCTCTTCTTCTCTCCCCAGCCATGGGTAAATAGCAGGACAGACAGTGTTCTATGACCTTGGATGGCATGCGGTCTATCGCAGAAAGAAATGGCAACCTACTGCAGGGAAATATTTGCCTGTCAGTCATGTATCGAAAGATAGATGATTGTCTAAGCAGGACACATAACTGACTGAACGTTTTTCTCAGTTTCCTTCATTCTCAAAAACCTCTTGCATCTTCGTGGCTTTATCGCTTTGTCTGAGGTGCAAAAATGTTCGCGTTTTGTTTCTTTTTTGGTGCTCGAGTATAGCGTCTTTATGCGTCAATGCATGTTCTTTAGTGTTTTCCTTTTATAAGGCGATTGTGATATCATGTCATTTGTGTATTTTTAGTTGTGTAATATATTGATTGTATTTTTCCTAAACTGAGTGAATTTTATTGATACTAAAATTCTTGCCTTTTATAATTAATGCTTCTAACATTTATAATCGTGTTTTACAGTGTGTATACTACAGTTTTTCGCATTATCAATAAGTATATGTCGGATTTCTTGTTTATAGTTGTGGCAATGTTTGGTAATATGCAATGTAATTGAGATATATTTGGATAAGGGCAAGTTCAGTCAGTTATGTACCATGCGTGATACACGCTTAGACGATCATGTATCTTTCGATACATGACTGGCGAGGCAGATTTTTTCCCGCATTAGGTTGCCATTTCTTTCTGCGGTAGACCAGTTGCTATCCATGGCTATAGAACCCGGTCTGTCTTGCTATTTGCCCATAGCTGGGGGAGGGAGAAGAAGAGGATTCATACCTTTCCCAAGGGTATTAGTACGTAAGTGAATGTAATAGATTCAACTGGAATTCGAACTCGGCATATATCAAGTTCAGTCAGTTATGTGCCTTGCATGATACACGCTTAGGCGATCATGTATCTTTCGATACATAACTGACGAGGCAGATTTTTTCCCACAGTAGGTTGCTATTTCTTTCTGTGGTAGACCAGTTGCCAACCAAGGCTATAGAACCCAGTCTGTCCTGCTATTCACCCATAGCTGGGGGGAGAAAAAGAGGATTCATACCTTTCCCAAAGGTATTAGGACGTAAATGAATGTAATGAATTCAACTGGAAATCGAACTCGGATCTCCGATTCCACAATCCGAAAAGTTACCAGACGGGATAATGTAATGATGAGATAATGTACGTGTTGTTTAAATTTTTTGGTATTATTAGAGAGATATTTTCTAAGTAAGCAAATAAATTTATAAGTAAAACACACAAAAGGCTTCAGAAACTTTCTGCCTGGAAAATGTTACGAATCGAAAAAAAAAACAATTTTGTTAATCTGCAGCCAATATATATTTTTGTGTGTGTGTGTGTGTGTGTGTGTGTGTGTGTGTGTGTGTGTGTGTGTGTGTGTGTGTGTGTGTGTGTGTGTGCCTGTGCGTCTGTGTGCAGAGTTGAAAAATAGTTTAAAAAAAAAAAGAGATGTATATATGAAAACTGAACTCTGTACAGTAAGTACATACGCACACGCACACATACTCACACACTCACATACACACATATATATATATATTCATACTTATATATCTCGAGGGAGCTACACATGTACATGTATATATATATATATATATATATATATATATATATATATGTGTGTGTGTGTGTGTGTGTGTGTGTGCAGAGTAGAAAAATACTTAAAAAAGATGTATATATGAAAAAGTATCAGTATAGTAAGTATATATACACACACACACATACATACATACACGCACAATATATATATATATATATATATATATATATATATATATATATATATATATATATATATATATATATATATATATATATATATATATATATATATATATTCACATGTCTCTGAGGGAGATGAGCATCCACACACGCATGTATGTGTGTGTGTGTGTGTGTGTGTGTGTCTGCCTTGATTTAGTTATTGTAATTATTTTAGGCCACTTATCGTCTCAATTACAAAGAATGCCGCAAAGAAAAGCCGTCTAAAACGCCATGGTAAACGATACTCTTCATCACGGGTTTGATTACCCCAGAAAAGATTTCAACGTTTTGGATAAAATGCGTTGTGGAGGCACACGGCAATAAATAGGAGGTTTGTTTCTAAACATTTCAGCTAAAGTTTCTTAAGAATCGACAAATAAGTATTTTTTTTTTCTTTTGAATTTTCAATTTGTTTATTTTCACACGTCTGCACTTTGAAAACGGGTCGTAATTTCCAACATCGATTCTTTCAAACACAATTTCTCTCTCTCTCTCTCTCTCTCCCTCTCTCTCTCTCTCTCTCTCTCTCTCTATCTATCTATCTATCTCTTTCTCTTTCACTTTTTCTGAGTGTATATGTGCGTGTATGCGTGTGTGAAGCATATCAGGAAGCAATGAAGCCCGGGTGTATTAATGACAATTTTTAAAATGTTTTTTTGAATCAAACGATTCTGGACGCAAGTGTGTATACGAGCGCACACACGCACACATACACGTAAAGTATACACTTTAATTTAAGTACCTTCACTGATTTGCTATAAACATCGGCATACCACAATGAAAAACTGCTCTAAATTTAATAAAAGCCAAGTATTAACGTCAAAATACTTATTATTAAAAGGAAACACCAAAGGATTTTTTTATTATTAAATTATATTGTTTTAATCCTTTTTAGAACGTTCGGAATTTTGTCCTGCTTAAAGTTTATTAGTTAAAAGCTGAACTCCTTGGAAAATTTAAATTGTCAATTTCTTTCTGTTAAACAGGACCCTCAGTTATCGAAAATCTGCCCTGAATCGTAAAATTAAAAAAATACAATAAAACTAAGACATTATTTAATTAGGAAAGCTTTTAATTGCTTTTATGAATAAAATATGGATCTTTCTCTGTTAGTTCACCCCAAATAATATAAAGTTACTTATCGCAAATATTAATTCACCCCCAAGAAATTAAAATTTTAAATCAAAATTTGTTTAGCTTGCCTCGAAACAAATCCAATCCACAAAATGAAAAATTACCAAAAATCAGGGAGTTATTCACATTTCGTAAGTGCAGATGATACTCGAGGTAATTTTTTTTTTTTAAGGAATTTTTAAAATTTAAAAAAATTAAAAAAAAAAAAGAAATCTGTTTTAGCCTTGTTTATCGGAGTGAGCGAGAATGGAGACATCGCACTTAGAAATAGTGCACCTGAGTGGCCCACATTTGGAACGATTGCAAAGGCCAACCCAGCTGGAGAGCAATGGAAGGGCCCTGTACTATGAGAATTTGGTGGGAATTTTAGTAAATACTAGCAGTAGAGCCCGGCGTTGCCCGGGGATGTAACAGTAAGAGATAGATCAAGTATCGACCATCATAAAGACTGAAAAATAAAATTGACAAAGATTATTGTTTAAGGTTGACGGACACGCATGTCTTAATTATTATTTTTTTTTTTTTTTACGAATTGGTCAAACCCAAACTGAAACAAAAACATTGTTTTCAATCGTTATGAGTCTACCGATTGAATAGAATTTTATTATAACAATTGTCTTGTAAATGGAATTTTTAAAGCATTCTGAATGTAAAAATAAAGAAAAAAGTGTGTAAGACAATAAGAAATATTACCTGCCAAAACAAAAGTGAAGTTTTGTTGAAATCGGTTGAAAAATGTAGGAAATCCGATCCCATATATAAACGAACACACACACACACACACACACACACACACACACACACACACACACACACACAAACAACCTGGGTTTTATAATAAGTATAACTCGATATGAGTTGTCCCCCTTTCATTCTCGAAACAGCAATGACTCTTAATCGTGTTTTCAAATTGATTTCATGCAAAAACAATTGTATTTTTCCAATTTTTGGTGCTGTCAGAACAACCGCAAGGTATTTTTAACGTAGTCCTGTGAAGTTTTGTTGAAATCGGTTGAAAAATGTAGGAAATCCGATCCAATATATAAACGAACATACACACACACACAACCTGGGTTTTATAAGTATGATAAATTCTTTTTAATTCGCTTTGAATTAATATTTTGGGGTGAATTAAAGAAAAAAAAGATCCTAAGATATATTGAGAACATTATTATCGAAGGAAAAAATTATTTTCGACAAATAATGAATTTTTAAGAATTATTTTCATGTTTTTGTAGTGCGTTGTTTTCATTCTTGACTTCAGATGGACCCAAAATTAAGCGTTTTAACTCCGTGCCTCAAAATATTGACTGAAATTTCATTGATATTGTTCATAAAAAAGAATAAAGGAAGAAGGGGGAAAAACATAAAAAAGAAAGTAAAAAAGAATGAAATAAAATTAAAGTGACTAGTCGGGCTGTGTAGATCAAGCTGGAGACATATTTAATAGGCAATTTATTTCTTGCTTTAATTTTATAAATAATCTTTTAAAAATCTCTAATGACTTGTATGCCCGTTTTTCAAAGAACGCATTTTTATTTCAACATTTGGTTTATGTGACATCGTAACTGTTATTAGTGAACCTGCAAAGATCGAAAGGGAACGATATAACAAATTAGTTAAAGAAAATTATATATTTAAAACAATTAATAAATGCTGTATTATATCTTTTGAAACAATAAATACCATTGCATTGTCATGACGAAAGAAAAGATAGACTGAACAAAGGAAATTATCGTGAGTTATTGCATTGCTTTGCTGAAATAGATAGCATCTTTGCATCAAGACTTTATACCAAAAAAGGATCAAAACAATTTTCAGGAATTTTAAGTGGGATACCGAATGACAACATATCTGCAGTTGATAAGGTAATATCTGATGTAATTCAAACTGAACTTGAAAATACTCCATTTATTTCAGTATATGAAACTACTGATTGTGCAATGTATACACAGCTTTAATCAGATATGTTACTGGATGCAAAATAAATTAAAGATTTTTAGGATTTTATGATGTAAGTAATGATAAAAGCGCTTCAAGGTTAAATGATGTAATGGAAACTGCTTTAAACTCCTTTAGTAATGTTAAAGGTAAATTGTTTTGCCAATCGTAAGATGGAGCAACCATAATAGCAGGTGAACGAAACAGCGTACAAATAAAATTGAGAGAAAAAAGATTTAAATATGGCGACGTCATTCATTGTCATGCACATAAGCTTAATTTGATTTTAAGTCGAAGTGCCGAGAAGGTTAATGTAGTCAAAATATTTTTTCTCATTTAAGCAGCTTTAATAAATTTTCATTTTATAGTACAAAGAGAATGGATTTAAGGATTTTAAAGTCAATATTCCATTACTCTGTTACACAAGGTAGTGTTATAGATCCAGAACTGTGTCAGCAGTAAAAGATTTACGTGGAAACTTGAAAAGTACATTTTCCAAATATTTTAAGCCAAAATGAAAATTGAGATGAAGATACACTCAGTGAAGCTGATAATCTATTCACCAAATTGAATGAATTCAATTTCATATTTTTTTATAAACTGCTTTTATACAATATTATCCCGCGCTGAGAAATTCTTTGACATTTTACAGTGTAAACAGCTTGATTTAAAAAAATTTTCGGATTAATATAAATGATTTTATTCAGTATATTGAAAATGCAGTGGTGAACAGTATAAAAATATTCTCGAAACAACAATCAAATCAACAATATTATTGCTCCTGATTTGGCGCCTCGGCTTCAGTCTCTTTCCCAACGAAGTAAGGTTGCTTCGCTGTGCATTTTCTATAAATACTTTCATGGTAATTGTTCGTAGACTTTATGAATTTAAGCGCAATATTAGATTCATCAACTTACAGCTGAATTGACGAGATATACCCATAAATTCGATGCTAACAGTTTCTTTTCTCGCACTTCTTGCTTGCGAAACTCTCTTCCGGCTTCACGCTTTCTAGTTAACTTTGATCTTCAAAATTTTAAACACAGTGTCAATCGTTATCTACTGTCTTCTTGCTTCCTCTTCTATTGTTCTCGCTCTTTGGTAATGTTTCTATTTTCTAATTCTTTCACACCCAGTAAGACCATTGTGTCTTAGTGGCTTTACCGTCTTACTTGGGGTGAATCCGATTTTTAAAAAAAGAAGAAGAAGACGACGGCGTAAATAATGTTGAAATCTATCAAGACTGGAAAGTGGAAAGCTGGGTAACCCCAGCTCAGATATGGCAGCAATACTCTAGGTCTAATCTATTTTAGGTTTAATCTATTTTAGATCTAATCTATTTTACGTCTAACCCATTTCAGATCTAATCTATTTTAGATCTAATCTATTTTAGGTCTAGTCTATTTTAGGTCTAATCTATTTTAGATCTAATCTATTTTAGGACTAATCTATTTTAGATCTAATCTATTTTAGGTCTAATCTATTTTAGATCTAATCCATTTTAGGTCTAGTCTATTTTAGGTCTAC
>CAHIKZ030002280.1:2592500-2685000 GCA_903632075.3 Acanthosepion pharaonis | reverse complement strand
ATATATATATATATATATATATATATATATATATATCAATGGCGACTTTGGGGGGTCGGGCGTATCGGGCTCAGCCCGAGTGAGTCAACATTCAAGTATATCTATTTCAATGCACCAAAACTCTTTCGTAATGTGTCGTTTTCATTCTTGACTTCAACTGGATCCAAAGTTAATTGTTTTAATTCCGTGCGTCAAAATATTGACCGAAATACATTTCGTTGATATTCTTCAAAAAAAAAAAAAAAAAAAAAAGAAAGTAAAATTAAAAACAAAAACAAAAACAAAGAAAGAATGTAAGTAAAAAAGAATTAAATAAAATTAATGTGGCCACTCTAGCTGTGTAGATCTGAGCCTTCGAAGCTGGAGACATACTTAACAGGCAATGTATTTTCTTGTTTTTCAAAGAACACGTTTATATTTTAACTTATTGTTTTCAAATGTCCATTTTAAATGATTTATTCCATACGGTATAAGTATTTTTTTTATTATTATTGGATTATGTCTTTTGAGAAGGGGCATATTAAATTTAGCACAACTTAAATTCGGCGAAAATTAAAGAAAGTGGCAACCTTAACTCATCGACTGGAGGGTTGGGATGAGACATTCGACTAGGGTAATATTGAGGAAATATGATATCAGTCAGCAGTACTCTTATTTTTTCATCAACTATATAATTAGGGAAGTTATTAATAAGAGTTTGTTTTATATTTTTTAGTTCGCTGTAGAAAATCTGTTTTGTAGAGGAATTAATTTTTGCAAGGTTTATTATGTTTTTATAATCGCTATTTTATAGTAATTTGGACATTCACTGTTAGAGTTAAGGGTGCACGAATTTATGCTGGTAAATATTTATATTTTATTAGTGTTCTATCAATATAACTAGAAAAGGAATTTTGTTGCTATGTTTAAGTTCCTATGTAAACTTAAGAACAGAATTATCCTGGAATTGTTTTTGGAGTTTATGTATTCTTGACTAATATAAGGATATCATCAACATATCTTAGATAGATGGAGGGTTTTTAAAATTGCTAAATATATTATTTTCAAGATTAGACATATAGAATTTGCTAAAGTCGGACCCAGAACTGAAGCCATGAAAACACCATCCGTTGTATATATATATATATATATATATATATATATATATATATATATATTAAGACAAGCAATATATATATATATATATATATATATATTTTCTTGTCTGAATCACCTTCAAGAATCGAGAGCCAGATCTAAAAGGTCAGCCAATCTAACAGTAATCTCATCTCACAATCCTCACACTTGCTCCATATGTGGCCTCCTTTGTAAATCACTAGCGGGTCGTAAATGCCACTTAAGATTAGCGCACAAAGTTTCATAACTGAATCAATAAGCTCTCAGATCCTTATACGTCGAAACCGACGGGAGAGTTCATTATATATATATATATATATATATATATATATATATATATATATATGTGATCGTAGAATGGGACTTTGGTAGTGCAAGTTAGCAGTGGTTTCCATAATATACTAGGTCTAATTTTAAGTGGAGGTAGAGATGAATTATTGTGTATGTTTCTAATAATAATATCGATAGTTTCGCTAACAGGGACATTAATGAATAAATTTTCAACCTCCAGTGAGGCTGTCGAAGTTAGCTCCTCCTTAATTCCCAAATTGTCACCAGGGGTCATTCTCCCTATATTATAAATACTGGGCAACTTATCACCTCATTCTCTTTTTCATTTCTTCATTTTCAACGACTACAATGTAAGCTCTCTTAGAAGATCCGCGTCTTCCCATTTGTGGCAGACGCCATGAACATTATACACACATACATGTACGTACGAACATTCACCAAAGAACAAACACCAATGTTTATACACACACAAATGTTATTGTCCATTGTAAAATTGTTTTGTTTAATACATATATTTGTTTATATATATATATATATATATATATATATATATATATATATATATATATATATAAAGACATTATTTTTTATGTTTAACATTCTTTTTATAGATACAAGTATTTAAGTAAATGCTCTGTTTATAATAAACAGTATTAAATAACATTTACCGGCCTGAATGTCCGAGAAATTTTCATAGAAAATATTCGTCCTTTGACAGGATTCGAACCTGCATCCTATACGGAATCGTCATTTAGCTTGACGTGCCTCACCGCTCGGCAAAAGAATCGTTCGGTTGGCAAGGTCTAATTTACTGCTTATAAACTTCAATCTTCCATGAATCTCACGTACATTCATAACTGCTCATGGCGTATCAATCTATATATATATATATATATATATATATATATATATATATATATATATATATATATATATATCGGTTTTGTTTGTCTTCTTTACATCTTCAGTTGGACTTGAATTGAGACCGGCAATTTTCTTGTACTTGGCCCTTTTAATATTCTGCCAGCAGTTACACACGTGTTTCTAAAACTACAACACGTAAATACCCCCGGTCCTCAAAAAGGCTATGGTTTCATTGTTAGGTTTTTCATTTTTTAGAATTTGAATTGCCTCAAGAGTTGATCTTATGCTGTATTTACTGGAAAGGTATGGCGTGATAAATTGGCTGATGATTTTTGTTAGTTGATACACAGGATTGGGAATTTGCGATATACTAGGATAAAGAGGGTAGGTTTGTTTTGTGTGTTTTTATAGTGCCATATATGTAACAAAGCCTATAATCACCCACAATTTTAGGAAGTTTTAAACTGTCCTGTTGTTATACCGGAACATACCTATTCTATTTTTAATAGACTCTCTCACATATAATAAGTAGTAGTAGTAGCAGTCGCCAGTGAGATCAGTGAGTTGGTGAGTCAGTCGATGTCGTACATTAAAGTATCAACCACCACAACTAGATTGCTGCGTCATTAACGATTATTTCAAGTTCCTAACGTTGTTGTACGTCGAACCTTTTTTTAGGACCGGCTTAGTGAAATACAAGCCTCCACTGTGAAAACTACTCTACAACACATTGGCGACGAGGGATTTGTTCTCATACGGAGGAAGAAAATTTTTTCGTTCACTCTATAACACCTGTTCAGCATTATTAACAGTGATATGTTTGTTAATATTTAATTTTCGTTGGTTGATTTGATTTATGTTAATTTTTTTTTTAGATTTTGTTTGGTCATTGAATATTTGTTCGAGTTTTTTTTATTTTATTTTTTTTATAATCCGATTTGTTTAAAACAACAAAGACGTTAGATTTGTCTGCTTTTTTGACGATTGTAACCAGATAAATTGTAGTTGTTTTGTGGAAATTTGTCTATCCTTAACTGCCTCAGCCTTGAGTAAGTCGCGAAATTCTGGTGTTGTTGTGATCAGTTGTTCGTACTGGAGTTTTTCGATGCTTAGATATAGCGTCTCAATTTCATTTTCTTTTTAATCAGACGATGATACTTACAGTATATTTGGCAGATGGGCCCCAGGTTAAGCAATTCTTTTTTTATTCTTAGTCAGTTCAGGGTTAGAAATATTAATAAATTTATCCATTTTTTTATGGAGAGTGATAAATCCTTTGTACGGGGCGTTCAGTTTGGTTTTTTTTAATTATTTTTAGCCGGTGTTGAGTTTCTTAATTATTGATAATTTCTGCAAGTCTGTGTGTAATTTCTTCCAGTTGATCTGGAGTAGTTGCATGTTTTATTTTGTTGTATATATCTTGTTTATTGCTATTGAGAGTGTGTAATTTATCGCTGGCTATTTCAGTTTGCCTGCTCACAAGGCTACATTTAAAATTCCAGCTGTCGATATTCGGGTAACCTTATGGATCATGTAGTTTAAAATGCGTATATTTTGGTAGCATATTTTCATTGAGAGATAAGTAGACAAATCTTGTCTAAATTTTTCAATGAAACATGTCTCAATGAAAACATGGTGCCAAAATATACGCATATATATATATATATATATATATATGTGTGTGTGTGTGTGTGTGTGTGTGTGTGTGTGTGTACGTAAAATTTCTGAAAGAGTATATCTGTAAAAGGACAATATGAATAAAGACAAAAAAATATCTTAGCCGACGCAGTTTCGTCAACTGAAGGACTTAATCAAGGCAAAAAGCCCTGGGAGAAAGAAATGCGTCGTTTAAGATAAATATTCCTTTTGATATTATTCATATATATATATATAGTCAAAATATATTTTTAGGTTATGCTATATTTATGGGTCAAAGTGATTAATATTAGGGATAGAAAATATAAAAGTGGACATTGAGGTCCACAGCCAACAGCAGCGACAGTCTGTTTCAGGCTTAAGCGCAAATGTCTGGCTATATGACGATTGTATTTAAGCATGAAACAGACTGTCGCTGCAGCTGGGTGTTGATCTCAGTGTGCACTATATATATATATATATATATATATATATGTATGTATAGATAGATAGATAGATAGATAGATAGATAGATAGATAGATATAGGGTGTCCCCTCACCCCCCCAAAAATTTGACATCATTTTAAAAGCAATTATCTTTAAAACTACTAAGTCTTGCTAAATGAAGTTGAACAGTTTAGGTGTCCATCATCATAAGTTTATTATGGGGCCGACTTCATAAGTGTTCAATATGTGTCCTGCCTGTGACACGGCGCACGTCAAGTCGGTAGTTAAGCACTTGCCAAACACGTTGTAGCATGTCTCCGGTAACATTATCCAGTGCGGAAGTAATTTTCTGCTTGAGTTCATCAATGTTAGCAAAAGGAGTTGGGTACATAAACCAATCCCTTCATTTATCCCCATAAAAAGAAATCACGTGGAGACAGGGTGGTGACCGCGGCGGCCAAAACTTTCTTCATCACCACCACGCCCGATCCATCTCTCTGGCAGATTCCCATTGATATGAGTCCGTACTGTCCTCTTCCATTAAATATAAAATCTTGATCTGTTTCTATACATTCTGTGAATATTTGAGGTTATTTCAACAAGAATTGACAAAATTATTGGCTTTCGAAATGATGCCAGAATTTTTTGGGGATACCCTTCAAAGCGTTGGTTAAATCCAATGACTAGACCCAAAGAGTTGTGAGTTCAATACCAGACTACAGCAGTGGTGAACCAAAACTGGAGAGTTGAGTTAAAGGGAAATAACTGAGACATCCGGAAGAAGCATGGCACGTGGAACTAGAACAATCTACCCCGGTGTAGGGTTCGGTTCAAAATTTCAATCCCCTGACTAAAGCCGAAGCGTACAACGGCCGAAACGTTGTGAATATGGTAATGAAGATGATGATAACAGTCCGAATAATATAAATAATGTAAGTAATATATATTTTTTTAAGCATTGCGCCCCGAGCAAGTCGTGAAGCCACTAGGATGCAGGGGGTTGCAGAAGATTTGGAGCAAGATCAGATAGGAGTGATAGAAGAAAGGATGAGGAGAAGGATAGTGGGTAGATCAAGGTAACTGGAGATGTCGATTGACATTACATTTGAATAGTTGGAGAGCTTGAATTCATTGAATTCGCTTGAAGAGGCGACGGCGCGTCTGTGAGAGAGTGACTGTAGACGAGATGCCAGATCAGGGCCAATTATATTACATATCCGTCTCTGGATCTTGTCAAGAACTCCAAGGTAAACAGAAGGTGCCCCAGACCATATATGGCAGCAATACTCCATGCAAGGGCGAATGGTTGAGAGAAAATATACTTGTAAACTGGTTTGCCAGATTTGGACTATTTTTAAAAGTCCAGGGCTACGAAACTTGAAATATTGCATTTTGTGACTTACAAAGTGTACCTCTAGACAAGTTGGGTTACTTGGGATTAT
Organism: Acanthosepion pharaonis; assembly: GCA_903632075.3. Classification (NCBI taxonomy): domain Eukaryota; kingdom Metazoa; phylum Mollusca; class Cephalopoda; order Sepiida; family Sepiidae; genus Acanthosepion; species Acanthosepion pharaonis. The sequence continues at coordinate 2,679,205 of CAHIKZ030002280.1, read as the reverse complement.
TAATTAGAAGTAGAAGATCAATTAGAAGATCAACATTTAGAATATTCTTGGGAAAAAGTATGAATCCACTTCTTCTCCCCCAAGCTATAGGTTAATTAGTAAGACTTGTATCACTAAACTATTATTATCTAAAAAAAGATTATGACTTTAAATAGCCTACAAAAGTTTGTTAAGCCGTAGAAAACAAATCATAAAAATTTAGAATCGCTGGCCTTTCTAATCTGACACAATTCTCTTATAGTTCACTCTGGTAACAATGTTCGTAGATTAACAAACAAATAAATATTAAGTGGGGGATCCCTTTTGTTTTATTATGAAGTCATATACAAAATCTTTAGGGTTGATTTTTGATACTTTCTGTGTAAATTTGGGCTTTTAATGAGAAAAAAGTCAATTCAGAATTTAATATCTCTGATCTTTAAAAGATAGCCAAATTCGTTACTGGACAGCCTAGCATTGTAGATATTCATATCTGTTCAAATATTATCATTTAAAAAAAAAATCATTTCACTCCAAGAATGGCGAAAAAGCCACTAAGAAAGAATGGGTTACTGTTGAATCTTGACTAATGCATGGAATAATAATGCAACACAAAATGTACTTAGAACAAAATGTATTGAAACAAGAAAGTGTACACAATATTTACATATAGTAAGACCGTTCCTGGGGAATGTGTTGACTGAGTCGCAGTCGGGCAGAGTCTCTGGTTGAATCTCTTGATTCCTCCCTCTCTTCCCGGTACCAACCATATTTATATGGTCGGTACTCCACTATGCAAATTAGGTGGATCCTACCACAACAGTTACTAAGAGTGAAAGTAAATGAGAAAACGTCTGTGAGGAGAATAAAAAACAGAATTCAGTAAGACAGAAGACGACCATTTTCGTTGCATTTGAATTTTTGAAGATTGTTTTTTTAGGAAAGAAAAACCAGAAAAGAGATTCACGGACGAGAGAAGAAAGTATTAGGGTGGGATTTATTTTTGTTTTACAACGGTATCATAACGTAATCCCTCACTTTTTGCCAAAGTAAATTGCGTATATTTCTTTAATCTGCAAAAGATACTTGTAGACAGAATTTACGAATTGTAGGACTTTTGGAATACGAAAGCCATGAAATTTTAAATTTCGCTTCTCGCATCTTTTGAGATTACTTTTTTCAAAATAGGCCGAGTTAATTTGGGTTCCTAATGAGAGAAAAGACAAATTAAAATTTAGTAGTGCTGACCTTTCAATGTCGCTCAATTTGCTAACTGTAACTCGATCTGGCCAACTCGATTCGTTGGGAGGGATATATAGTAAAAGTCACTATGGCTTTTTGTTACAACATCATTTTGAAAAAAAACAAAAAAAAAACACGGCACTCAGTCAGTTATGTGCCATGCGTGATACACGCTTAAGCGATCATGTATCTTTCGATACATGACTGACGAGGCAGATGTTTTCCGGCGGTAGGTTGCCATTTCTTTCTGCGGTAGACCAGCTGCCATCCAAGGCTACAGAACCCGGTCTGTCCTGGGAGAAGAAAATGATTCATACCTTTCCCAAGGATATTAGCACGTAAGTGAATATAACGGATTCGACTGTAATTCGAACTCGGCACTCCGATTCCTCCATCGAAGCCGCTATCCATTACTCCACCTTCTCTAAAAATGGGAAAGAAGGTTTTTTTTTTCATTTTATTTATTTAAAGAATGTTTGTAGATTAGCATTCATTGGCCTTTCATGTACCTTTGCTTTCTTATCATTTTAGAACTGGCGTCCGGTTACTAATATAAATACAATGTCAAATTATACCGATTTGGTAGAAAAATTAATACACAGATATCGATGACGTAAGCACAGTTTCAAATTTGACATATGTAAATGAAAATGAAGTACAGATAACTCTATGAAATCTAGGATTGATTTGAAACTGTATTTATACAGGGTGCGTCAGGAATATCTCCCACGTTTTAACCTGTCACCCCGTGTAGCGCTAGGAAACTTAGGCAAGTGAATATGGTGTCTTCACTGAATATCTTATCATTTTTTTTTCAGATACCATCAGTTGCCATAAGGTCTTGGACCGATGCACACCGTACGTTTGCTGTTAAAACGTTTTTTTTGTTTTTTGTTTTTTTTTAAATAACCCCCCCCCAATACTGGTGAATCTGTATTTGCAACAGGTAGAACCTACGTAGGAATGATGCTGTTCAGGATTAAATATTGATACTTCTATGGATTGAAAATTTCATGGCTACAGGTTCAGCGCTTAAAATAATCACCACCTGGAAGATCTCGAAGCACCCGAACTTCCGGATTGTGGAAATGATTTTAATGGAAACGTTAACAATAAAAAGAAGCCAATTCTCAATAATATCAATTATGAACACGGCCAGCACCAATTTTTTTTTTAATTTTTTAATCCTTTCTAGCACGTTTGAAATTTTAGTTAAAAATCTTGTTTTGTTTACGTCAGCGTCCGACGTAATAATAACGATTAGTTTGTTTTTTTCCTTTTTTTTTTTCGCTTTTTCCGGTGAAAAACACACTGAATTGGAAATTCTTTAAAAATCAAATAATTGTCGGATTTTAATGAAACTTTCAGGACATATTCACAAATGAATTAAATTATTTTTGAAATATATTTTTAGAAAATCTTGGTAATTTTTTTTTTTTTTTTTTTTTTTACATATGTTACCACTCACTTAATTTCATGAAATTTCTAGAAATTCAATTTGGGCTGGGATTTATTTTATTAATTAAAAGCAGGACTCCTTTTTTTTTTCTTTTTTTTTTCACCGAAAATCTGGTCTGAATCGTAAAATAAAAAATGCATTAAAACTATGATATTATTTGATTAGAAAAGCTTTTAATTGCTTTGATAAATAAGATTTATTAAGGACACTATTGTCTTCAGGAGAAAATATTTTCGATGAATAATTAATTTTTACAAGAATTGTTTTCATTTTTTTAAAAATTCTAATTAAATATTTATATTAAAAAATATTTTAAAATTCTGCATTACTTCAAAGCGGCGTTTAGGTTATATTGTTAAGGGAATTTACATTTACGAATCAAAAATCGAAAAGCTCATAACAATCGTTTGTATCCAATATTTTTAGAAAAATTAAAAAATACATTTTTTAGTGTATAAACGTTCTCAATTTCTAACTATGGTAAGCCATAAATGATATTATCCTTTAAAAGGTGACATGATTTAAGACTTGTCTAACGCTCTACAATTCTTTCAATTTCAGTTCTGTATCATCATTAACGTCTTTGCAAATCCTCCCTTCAAAATTTCAAAGTTTTACATTTTTAATTACTATTTCGCTAAATATTTTTATTTTATGTATTTATTTTACTTTGGGTCATACTTCATTTAAGTCATTTTTTTGTTTAAGTTAGTAAACTTAAGAACTTAGAGACGAAACCCAAATTTCGTAAAGTACTTTCAAATGTAACTAAAAGCCAATAAAATATTAAATAATTGCTGAAAATATGTTCATTCCTAAAAAATTACTAGGTCGTTAAAATACAAAAAAAAAAATTGTGCTCACTTAGATTCCGTAAATTTATGTCAATTCTGGTCATCGATATTAGCTGTCATCACCTGTGAACTTTTCGATACGTCAATAATGATAAAAAAAAAATAAACAGGACGCGTCGTTAAGAAATATTTGCATATTACTTTTTTATGCTATAAATAAGTAATGTTCATTTCAAATCAGATTAATTTAACTTTGAATTTGCTAATTTTACTCAAAGAACGTGTCACAGATATATATTTTTTATTTTTGGAAGATTTTTAAAACCGATAATTTTGTTTTGTTTACAAATTTCTTAAAGTTAAGAAAATGGTCGCTCGTAAGAAGATTTTCTGAAATCGGCCAAAAAGTTGAGATTCCTATCTATATAATTTCTATTTGAAATACACCTGAATACTTTACTATTTGGAAATAGTAAATTTAATCATTTAGTTTTCAATTAAAGCTAAAATGAAATCTTCAAGAATGCTTTTTCACTTTTAAAAATTCATTTTAATCTTTAGGTATCGAAAATTTAGTGGAGGTAACTAATATATATATATATATAAATAAAAAGAAAGAACAGTAAGATATAAAATCCGGTGTTCTTATAGATATTTTTATTTTTACAAAATAGTGCTCAATGTAAATTTACAGAGCATTAATATTATAAATTAATTGATTTAAAATTTGGTTTTTTTTTCGCTACACAGTTCCAACCATGTTTAATTCGCTTGAAGATGAAATGGAACTAATGCTTTTAATTTAATTGCAAAATTAATTCGGTGTTTTTAGCTTCTATTTTTGAAACATGGTTAGAAATGTGTAGCGAAAAAAAACATATTTTAAATCAATTAATTTATAATATTATATTTTAGGCATTTAAAACAACATGCCTGCCCGCACACACAATTCCGTAAAATACTTGTTGAAAACACAACTATACTTCGACATGAAAACAATAGACAAAAACTAAAAATACTTGAAGCATTATACATCAAACAGTTAAAACCCAACCTAAACAAAATCAACTATGGAATCTCTACAAATATTCTTAAATGTCTATAATTTCAATAATTGGTAACAGAAGCCATTGGTTTATACCAACGGCTTTCCTTATTTCATTCTCCAATTCACTCTCGTGTGTCATGTGTGACGTCATGAGATGCGGTGCGATTTTCGCTTCTAACGTCTTATATGCGCGTGTTCATCGTTGCTTAGTGATCCACTATGTAAACAAAACAATGACAGACTATATCATCACTGTCGTGTCCGTATATTGTTTGATATGTTTGTATTTACATCTTTGATAATGGCTTGAGTAAGCCGAAAGCTTAGATTATATTAAAAAAATAATGGATAAATATTGTGAATTTCTTTTTTCGGTGAATGATAATGTTACCAAACTTATCAGAAGATACGAAAATTTTACATAAAAAATAAATAGACAACACTTGTCTATATTATTTAATGAAACGTGTATATATATATATATATATATATATATATATATATATATATATATATATATATATGTGTGTGTGTGTGTGTGATGAGCGCGTCTGAGCCTGTTCATATTTATCTCGATCTATTAGTTTTCTAAGTAGATACTTGTCGATCTTATTTTTTTTTTTCCTCTGACTTTCGTTTTCTTTCTTGTTCGTACTCTTATCCTCACCGTTCCATTGCCACCCGCCACCGCCACACGTACACACGCAGGTGCAGGCACACAATTGTCGCACACGCATACACGCGCGCATGCGCGGTGCGGGCGATGGGGGTTGGGCGGGGGGTGTTAGGAATTACGCGCTTACCTACTTTATTCATAACTTATTTAGCAAAACTATTTCGTCTGGGTTTTCCTAAGTGTTCAACTTTTCTTTTTTTTTTTTTTTTTTGACAAATAAATCATTGTCGCCGAATTTTGAAGAATTTTTCTATGACTTCCACCAGGAAAGAAAAACCAGCTTCTCTTCTCACATTTGCTTTACGACATTACCGCTCCCCCCTCAAACCTTCAGAAAACCTCATTAATCATCATCATTTTTGCCGCCCATTCTTTACTGATTTCGCGCCGTCGAAACCTCTTGCTTTGCTACTCGTGTTCAAATCTTACATCACACGCATATATATATATATATATATATATATATATATATATATATATATATATGTATGTATGTGTGTGTGTATGTGTGTGACGTGCGTGTATGAGAGTGTGAGTGTTAAATATGGTTTTACTTTAAAATTATATATTTAACATATATGTTACTATTAACTATATTTATGGTTATATTCATATATATATATATATATATATATATATATATATATATATATATATATATATATATATATATATATATATTTATATCAGACATAGAAAAGATAAGTAAGTATAAAAGTGGTCACTGAGGTCAACACTTGGCGACGATAGTCTGTTTCATGCTTAAATGCAATCGTCAGACCACGAAATTTTTCTCGGTTTTAAGTGTTTATAAGGGTTTTCGCCGATCTTCACGCCAATATTTGCGAAAATCAGGAATCGGCATATATATATACATATATATATATATATATATATATATATATATATATATATATATATATATATAAAAAAAGGCAGGATGTATGTGTGTGTAGCGAATGCACGGCCGCAATTTTCGACGGATTTGCACCAAAATTTACCTGCACATGCTCCAAGTTAGTGGGAAGGCCAAGACCGACTTTGCATTTCCCAACTCTCATCGATAGTGGAAATAATCGATTTTTTCATGCTTCTACAGCACTTTTTCATGTAGTTTGCGGCCATTTCTACTGGCCAGAGAGAGAGCATAGCTGGCTGCCACGAATAGGCAGGAAGATTCTATTGGCCAGCGTGAGAGCCAACAGCTGACTGACACGAATGTTAACTAGCATGCAAAAAAAATCGATAGCTGCATTCGTCACAAGTGGGAAAAATTTAAATCTGCATGGCTCTTTACACCAATTGGCTCATTTTTTTTTTTAAAGCTGATCGTTTTGTGTTCATTTTGTTTAGTTCTTTTTTCGTAACAGATTTAATGTTTAGTATAGAGCTTCGAAAAAATTCGCAGTGTGAGATAGGCAAGAAGTAAGGCATGTAGCAACATCAGCACGGCAAAGGGCACTCCTTTAAAGGCAAGGAAGGGCAAAAATATTTCAAGTCAAGTGATAGCGATTGCTGTATGAGTCGCACGATTTTTTAATCAAGCACAGGCAACGCTGGGCCGTGCTGCGAGTATATATATATATATATATATATATATATATATATATATATATATCAACACGAATACCAGGTTGGTATAAATGGAATAAACTTACAGTAAACGAAAACACTATTTATAAAGAGTTCTCAATACAGAGTAGAGCGAATAATATTTTTAAAACATTATAACATTAGTATGTTATAAGATCACTACAAAAATAGCCATTTTTTATTCAACACTTCTGGTGTCTTGCCAAGTGACTGATCACTTGGCAAGACACCAGAAGTGTTGAAACAAAATGCTATTTTGTAGTGATCTTATCACATACTTTATAAATTTAAATATATATATATATATATATATATATATATATATATATATATATTGTGTGTGTATTTTTAGCAGCATTTTTCATTCATACATGTTTCATTAAATAATATAAACAAGTGTTGTCTATTTATTTTATGTAAATTCTTTTCATAACGTCTGATAAGCTTAATAACATTATCATTAAACGAAGAAAGAAAATCACAATATTGATACATACTTTTTAATCCTATCTAAGCTTTCGGCTTACATAAGCCATTATCAAAGATGTCAATTACTGTACAACATATTAAGCAATACACGGACAAGTATGTGATGATAGTCTGTTTCTGTTTACATGGATGATTTCCAAGCAACGATAAACACGTGCATATAAGACGCTGGAAGCGAAAAACGCACCGCAGCTCATGACGTCACACTTGACCACGCGAGAGTGAATTCGAGAAGTATTAAGTATGGGAAGCCGTTGGTATAAACCAATGGCTTCTGTTATCAATTATAGATGTTTAAGTATATTTGTGGAGATTTCATAGTTTATTTTATTTAGGTTAGGTTTCAACTGTTTTATGTATATAGCTTCAAGAATTTTTAGTTTTTGTTTATTGTTTTCATGCTTTCATGTTTAAGTATAATTGTGTTTTCGACAAGGATTTCACGGAATTGTGTATGCGGCCAGGCATGTTGTTTTAAATGCCTAAAAATGTTAGAGTTTTCATTCAAATGTAGTGTCAAGCGTCGTGAAAGCGAGTTTGTCAGTAACCATATATATATATATATATATATATATATATATATATATATATATATATATATAATCCATATTACCTTTTCCACGTTACTTTTTCGCTCAAATCTGTTTGAGCCTATCTTTCCTTTCCAGAAACTATAAAAGAAAGAAATTCGAATCAACTTAATACTCAGATTTCCACACCCAGAGAGATGCCAACCAATTCCACGCCAGTTTGAACTTTGACTTTCCTGCGCGAAGTAACCTCTGACTCAACAACTCTTTGGCATACTCAATCTCTCTTTTAAACAAACTTCTCAAAATTCATTTACTTTACTTGAAGAAAGTGAAATATATATTCACTACATATTAGTAACAGTAACAAACAAAACTTTTAACAGTTCAAGGTACGCAACTTCGTAGAACTTAAAAATATTTTACATAATACTCATATACTCACACTAACATTTGAATTGTAAAATCGAACATTTTTTACGTTGAACAGCAAACTGTTTAATTCTTACAACAAATCTCCAAAGCACTGATTCAAGCATTCAAACATACTCAACAACAAACTACATATGTAATTACATTAATACTCAACAAATCACCAATTCATAACTCATTTGTATATATTTAAATTGTATATAAATTACCGTATTGTTGTGTATTCTAATTGTCTTTGTTTTTGACTCTGCTTTGCATGACTTGTTCTAAATATTCGTTTATTATTTGTTGTGGATGAATGTTAACGAACACGCCACCTAAAAATTCCTTCTGATTTAACTAAATACATTCACTAATCCCCAACAATATATTATTGATATATTATATATGCGCGGTACTTATTGGAAACCGCTCAATATCAGTAAAAGAGCTAAAATACTTAGTTGTATTGATGTGAGTTTGTGAACCTGGGTTTCACGCCCTTGCGATCGCCAGGTCGTTGAGCATTTGAGTGAAGATACTACTCACTTCTAACAGGATGGCATTCCCTGTCACTTCTGCTCGAGTGCAGGCGGAAGGCTTGTTTGACTTTACAAGTAACCTGCAGTTTTTGTTATAATAACAATTGGATGCAAATAGCTAAAAGGGGAAACAATTTCAAAAAGAGTTCATTGCAAACATGCAATATTATAGCCAACCTGTATGAATCGCCATTGGACAAAAAGAACATTTGTCCCCATTAGACTTTAAAATATCATTATCTTAAATCGTTATTATTTTGTTCCTCAATGAAATATTTTATTTTTTAATGTATTCTATTTCCTGTTAAAATATTAAGGTCACAAGTTCAATGAGATTTAGGATTACAAGTTGGATATACGTTTATTTTTCTTAAACGTGTCTGAAACGGTTTTAAATGTTGATAAGTTTTGTCCGTTCAGTTTTGTCTTCGGTCAGTTTTGCTAATCATGACTATATTTGCGGAAATCAGGTGTGGGCAAATATTTTGGTAATTCTCAGTTCAGTGTTGACTTTATGGAGAAAGTTCTGCGATTGATCGAACATAAAAATGGTTTGTGAATTTTTTTTTTTTTACTGGAGATTACTTACTGAAACGATACCCTACGGCAGGGGTCGGCAACTCATTCGACCCCGTGGGCCGGATCGTCTTATAATGACGAGTCGCGGGCCGGACGAAGGCCATTAAAGAAAAATTAATGAAATTTAGATATGCAGACCCCTGTCAACCTAAATATTTAAAACCATAATGAAAATAAACATTGAGAAATCAGAAAAAAACAAAAGAAAATCTAAAATTAAAAAAACACCTAACAAAAATTACTTTTCCTCAAGGAACGTCAAAGTGAAAAAAATCAACCGAAGTGAAATGGATGAAATTATGACGTGTAGGTTTGAAACTGTTATTGAAAATTGTTCCACAAACGAACCACACACACGCACACGTCAAACAAAAACGAAGCACATATACCCATACATACGAGTACAAATAGTTGCAAACATATACACTTACGTACGTACACATGCGGTATCATCCACACATTCATGAGGCATGTATGTATAATGCGCGCGTATGTTTAACTGTTTTTAGATTTCTGCTACCTCGCATGTTAGTCCCTCCCTGGCCTCTTTCACTTTATCGTTCCTTTCGCTTTTGTTATGAGAATATTCCAGATATCTAAAGCAAACTTGGAAAAATATTGCCACCAGGTTGGTTATGTTAGATGCGTAGGCTAAACGAAAAGGGCGTCCTGGGTATAACGATAAACTCCATCCGCGTCCAGGGTAAGACGATAAATTACGTCCAACGGCAAGGCATCTGATCAGGAGGCTTTGAGGAGCGTGGAACCTCCTCTTAATTGGTGGTGTTCCCAGGTCCACCCTGACCCGGGTGGTAGCCCCTGTTAGGGTCCCAGCTATGGGCAAATAGTTAACGCAGAAACTGAGGTAAAAGGCATTATAAAAGGGTAAAAATAGATTTAAATACCAGAAATACTCTGTAAAAATTATTAACAGAAATAAATTTTGAAAAAATATATTACCAGCAATACGTTTTTGAAAAAAAATATTACCAGCATTACGTTTTTGAAAAAAATAATATTACCAGCTATACGTTTTTGGAAAAATAATATTTCCAGCTATACATGTTTGAAGAAAAAAATAATATTACCAGCTATACGTTTTTGGGGAAAAAAAATTACCAGCATTACGTTTTTGAAAAAATTTAATATTACCAGCTATACGTTTTTGGAAAAAATAATATGAAATATATAATTATGAAATTATGAAATATATAATTATGAAATAAATAATTATGAAATTATATAATTATGAAATTCTAAAATGTATAATTATGAAATATATAATTATGAAATATATCATTATGAAATTATATAATTATGAAATTATATAATTATGAAATATATAATTATGAAATTATATAATTATGAAATTATGAAAATATATAATTATGAAATATATAATTATGAAATTATATAATTATAAAATTATATAATTATGAAATTATGAAATCTATAATTATTAAATATATAATTATGAAATTATGAAATATATAATTATGAAATATATAATTATGAAATTATGTAATTATGTAATTATGAAATATATAACTATGAAATATATAATTATGAAATATATAATTATGAAATTATGAAATCTATAATTATGAAATCTATAATTATGAAATTATGTAATTATGAAATTATGAAATATACAATTATGAAATATATAATTATGAAATCTATAATTATGAAATATATAATTATGAAATTATGTAATAATGAAATTATGAAATATATAATTATGAAATATATAATTATGAAATATATAATTATGAAATATACAATTATGAAACTATAATTGGCTGAAATATGACAGAAGATAGTGAAACGAAATCTGAATTTGTCGTGAGACTTCACCAGAGAACGTAACTGAAAGTTGACATTTCTATGGAGATGAGAGAATTGTGTAAATGAGGTCTGCGCATCGAATCCATACATTAGTTCCAGTCGTGTTATAAAAAACAAATATATCATAGAAAGCAATTTTAGGACCAATCAGGGCTGTTCACGCGCATCTTTACTTGCTCCATTCATAATCTATAAGAAACCAATTTGAATCAGGCTTACGTCGAACAATCATTCTCAGAACTCGGTCTCTTTGTTTTCAATTAAATCTATTCATGCTGTCTTTTACCAATTAATCGAAAGGTTTTCTATATATACACTCAGGCTAAACAATTCCTTCATGCACACTAAATTTACAAAGACGGCTATTAATTGAAATCATGGTATCATATAAACCTATCTTTATTTTAACTGGGGCAAGAAATGGTTTGTTAATTTTAACATCTCCAAACAAAAAAGTTGCTCGAATTAGAGAACCTTTTTTTTTGCCTTCCATAAGCATAACTGGCGCTATCCTTCAGAAGAGTCACTCCTTGCGCCATCTCGGGATAACGTTTACCGCTGACATGGAATAGAAAGATTATATTGAATCAATTGCTGGGTCTACTGCTATGATAATAGGTTCGCTGTACCGTTATAAGCATTATTTTCTCGTCAGAATCTTTAGACCTTTATAAGTCTACCATTCCTCTGTATGCTGAATATGGCTACCACATCTTGTCTGGTACTACTAATATGTATCTAAAGATCATTGACAAGATCCAAAAGAAGTTCTGACCTAGAGTCTCGACTTCAGTCACTTTCCCACCTCAATGTGTTTTTTTTTTATAAACACTTTCATGGTCATTGTTCTAATAAGCTTTCCTCTTTGCTACCTCGACATCACGAATTTTGGCAACTAAGTTTCATAATTTCACCGTCGAAATCGCTAGATGTAATCGGAACTTCTATGCTTATAGTTTCTCCTGGAACAATTCTTGCATGCAGGGCTCTCTTCTGGCTTCATGCTTTCAGGTCAACTACGATCTTCCAAAATCTAAATATGACGCCAATCGTCATCTTTTTTTTCCTCCTTGAATCCAGTTCTTTTATTATCCTCTCCTCAATAACGTTTTCCCAGTTTACTTCACTCTCAATAACCCATTGCATCTTAGTAGCTTTATTACCTTGCTTGGGGTGAAATGATTTGAAAAGTTAAAAAGTTGAGAACTTGGTAAACAAGTTTGCTGACAAAACATTCATCTCTACCTTTACATTTCAGCACACAGTTGCAGAAGGAAATATACCTTTTATCTCATGCCATTTTCCCTCGTTTCTCATCAGACATTCTTCTTGTCGATTTCTCTCTGTTTAATTCCAGTAACCTACTGTTTACCGATTGAAGAATATTGGATGCTACTATAGTATGATGTCTACCGTCTATTTTCTACTATGCTATGATATCTACTATTCACTGTCTACTATCGTATGATATTTACCAACTGATGGACGTATGAAATATGTTAGGGTTAGGATTAGGGGTAGAGTTACGGTTTAGGGTTACGAGCTAGGGTTAGAGTTAGGGTTTAGAGTTAGAGTTAGGGTTATGGTTAGGGTTTAGGGTTAGGGTGATGAGTTAGGGTTAGCGCAGAGTTAGGGTTTAGGTTTAGGAGTTAGGGTTTAGGGTTAGGAGTTAGCGTTAGGGTTAGGGGTTAGGGTTAGCGTTTAGGATTAGAGTTTAGTGTTAGGGTTTAGGGTTAGGAGTTAGCGTTACGGTTAGGGTTTAGGTTTAGGTATTAAGGTTTAGTGTTAGGAGTTAGCATTATGGTTAGGGGTTAAGGTTAGCGTTTAGGATTAGAGTTTAGTGATAGGAGTTAGAGTTAGGAGTTAGCGTTAGGGTTTAGGGATAGAAGTTAGCGTTAGGGTTAGAGTTAGGGTTTAGGGTTAGGTGCTAGGTTTAGTAGTTAGGGTTTAGGGGTAGGGGTTAGCGTCAGTGTTAAGTTTAGGAGTTAGGTTTTAGGATTTGGAGTTAGGTTTAGGGTTAGGAGTTAGCGTTAGGATTAGGTTTAAGGGTTAGTGTTAGGAGTTAGGTTTAGGAGTTAGGGTTAAGGTTAGGAGTTAGCGATAAGGTTTGTGTTAGGTGTTAGGGTTAAAATTAAAGGCAGTGAACAGTGAACTGGATATGTATTAAAAATCATTAACACATTTTATACAAAAAATAAAAAAAAGTATCATCAAATAGTGTTTTTAATGTTTGTAAACTGATTTGGTGTCATTTAAAAAAACAGTAAACAGGTCATCGTTTTTCCTGAGCATTTTCCAGAAATAATGAATGCATCATCATTTACAGTAGGTGTTAAATACCTCGGTGGATATCATACTATAGTAGCAAAGAATAGTGTTAGCGGAATATTCATTGTCAAAGCAAGAAGTATGAAAAGAATAATTCCAGTAGAATTTTGTTTAGTAAACTTTATGTCGACAATAAAACATTTTTTCACTTAATAAACCAAAATAACATTTTTTTAAAATATATTTGATACACCAGGAGCGTGGCCCCAAGAGAATTGTGAATAGAATTCAGGTTAGAACGTTATAGCGGTAACACAAGTACGAGAAGAAAAAAAATCTATTCTGCAAGAAATTTATCTCAAATTCTCCAGTGTCAAAAAGAAAAAAAAACCTATAAAGTAATAAACATTAAAAAAAATGAAATAAAAAAAAAAAGAAAATGGCCCAAAAATAATAAAGTTCGTCGAATAAACAATTCTGGTTGTTGGCCTCAGATGCAGATCTTGTTGGCTAGAAAGGAACTCGTTAATAGCGTCACGTGGGAGAAAGATCCGAATAAAATGACTTACGTTCCACACGACAAACACCATCAATCGACATTCTATGTGGCAATAGAATTGACTTTTAAAGACTTGCTTGCATATCAGTAATGATAATTTTCATCGACAAAGCAGGCTTACACACACACATATCTATATATATGGCAACTGGTCTAGGAGAAGGAAAACTCTATATTCAAAACTTGCAGAAGGTCGTTTGGGGACTTTGTGGCACGTAGTGCACCAGGTCTCTGTATTCGGTCCTTCAAAAGTGTGGATGGTTCTGTACAAAGCCTTCACCACTATAATCACATCATATGTGCTGGTGACTGGGATGTTGGTTCCTAGGAACTGAGCTGCTTGACTTTCATACGTCGAATACGACAGGAGAATACACCATATATATATATATATATATATATATATATATATATATATGTAAGAAAATTTTGTTATTTTTCTTAATCAACTTTCTACGGCTGCAAAGAAATTATTCCTTGAACTTGAAAGGATCACAACGAAAATTAATCGATATGATATTTCTAAATTATTTAACTAAACCTGTTTGAATGAAAATATGCTACCAAAACACACACAGACACACACACACACACACACACACACACACACACACACACACATATATATATATATATATATATATATATATATATATATATATGTATATATAATATTAAAATTGTTTTTTTTTTAATATATAATCATCCCAACACCTAAATTCCCATGTTTCAAAACTGAAACTTCAATTTAAATTCAATCATAAAATTAAACTTAAAATACAAAGTTCCGTTCCATTGTCAAGCGATGCTAAGAATAACTTTTTAGAAATTGATTCACTTAATTTATAAGTCCAGACAAATTTGATATTTTGAGATGTTGGGGTTAAAGAAAAATTCCATCTTTTTTATTTTTTTCTGCTGTTGTATTGAGCACTGTTTTTTAAAAAATAAAAATGAATGCTAAGAAATCTGAATTATATATCTTGTCGTTCTTTCCTATATATATGTATATATATATATATATATATATATATATATATTAGTTTTTACCCTTCCGCGACTTCAATTTTAATTTTTTGTTAATTTCACACTTTGTGCGGGTGTGTATGTGTGCGTTGCGGTATATGTGGGCAGTGCATGCGTGTGTGTGTTTGTTAATTGTATAATAATATCTGAAATAAAAGTGAAGATGATGAGACAAAGTGGGAAATTTATTGAAGACGCGTTTCGACAGAACATCTGCTCTCGTTGACTTCATCAGGTTAGAATGAAAGGAAGACAATATGAATGGGGGTATTTTTCTCTTCTTTTTTTGTGTGTGTGTGTGTGTTTGAAAGATGTATAATAGTATCCGAAGCAAAAGTGAAGTAGATGAGACACGGTGGGATTTTTCTTTTTTTTTTTTTTTTTTTTTTATCAAAAATGCGTTTCTCCAGAGAAAAGATGATCTTCTCTTTGGTGTTATCAGTTCGACGAAAAGAAAGACAAATCTATGTGTTAGGAGATCGTCTTGGGGCCTCTAAGGATACGTTGGTGGTTGTAAATCACATTAATGACTCTAGCGTATCACTTCCCCTGGTTTTAGACTTGAAGAGTGTCTTTATATCTCTGTTCTTGTTTGTTTTATTTATATCTGTACCAGAGCTGGTTGGTATTGTAGAAATTTAATTCTGAATCCTGTCAGCGAACGCACATTCCTCTTTATTAAGGTTTCTCGAATATTCAGGCCGGTAGACGAAAAATAAATATATCGTCTAATAAACAAATGGAGGGTCTGCTCTAAATACAGTGTGCGATGGATAAATTGTCGTCTAAGTTACGCAAAAAGGAAAATAACGCTCATATCTGATTTTAACAGGATATATTTACCAAAAATTACGCAAAAATATCTTGAAATACTAAAGGGTAAATTTATTCAATAAAATCGTCATTGGCTTCAACCCCCACCTCGAGACGACTTGGGGATCACCGGCATCTCTTCTGGACGGTCTCCTTCTTTAAGATGGAAAATGCTTCCATAATACTTGCCTTCAGTTTAACTTTGGTATTACAAGGAGTTTTGTTAGTTTCTCGCTCAAGTGGGGCCCACACATAATAATCAATGGGGTTGCAGTCTGAGGAGTTAGGTGGCCAAATGTAAGGGGTGATGTGGTCGCAGAAATTGTCTGACCGCCATGTCTGGATTCCCCTGCTTGTCTGGCATGGTGCAGAGTCCTATTGCCAGACATAGGGTCTTCCAGCAGCCACCCCTTCCATCAGGGTAGCACTAATTCCTTAGCTATGGACCTGATTGACATGGAGGGATCATTTTCCAATCATGGCCTGAATCTCGCCAACAAATTCGGAAGTTTTTCTTATGAGAACGATCAGAATGAGTTTATCGCAACTGCTGTACCTTCGTAATCACCATGAGACTCATCCAGCTCTTTCAGAATCCTCTACACTACCCTCAGATTGACACCCAAATACTCTGAAATGTTTGTATTGGAACTTCCGGTGCGAATGCCAAGCAATACTGAATACCGTTTCCAAATCTCTGGCAGAGTGAATTGCGTCATGATGATCTTTTTCTAACTGTTACACTAAGAGCACATTTAAAAGAAATCTGTAAGACGCAAACAAAAAGATTATGGAATAAAAAATATACCGTTTCTTTGTAGCACAATGGGTCCCCCCACCCTATCAGCTGAACCCACAAGCAACCAAATGGGCTTTAAATGATATTATCTGAGTTGGAAGTGTCGTTTTTTTCATGAACGGAAAATAAAGTCTTTAAAATCTGGTCTTCGACAACCCACTTGAAGGAGAAGAAAATAATACACAGATAAATGAAAACTTGTGAGGTCAAGTGACACTTAGTCGGAAGCCAGAAATTTCCGTCTTCAACTTTATATTGGTAAAGTCCCTGTTAGGGCGAGAGACAGAGCGGAAACGTCCATGCAACCAGTCACTTCAGTTGCAGTCACTTAGAGGAAGGACCTACTTACTACCAGAGATAATGCTCCTTCCAACTTGGAACCTCAGAGAAATAAACACCGAATCATTAAGAACATGATTTGTATTTTCATTTTTTTTTTTTTTTTTGCTGTAGCCTTCATTTCATTTTTTTTTTACAACGTTGCTTATTCGGTAAATGGCCCAATAGTCATTCAAAGTCGAGGAATACAGAGTAAGAGGCACAGTTTATGGGCATATGTGAAAAAGATAACAATTGACCCTAAATTTGAACAGGCTATGATTTTAATGATAAGAGAAGCATCCTCTTGGAAGTTGTTTCTACTAAGAAGCTATTCACGGGAAAAAGGTTATTCGAGTGAAACTTTCCTCTCACAAATGGAATACGAGAGGAATGGCGTTGGTTCACTACAATGGGCGTGGCGTGGCGGGTTCTAGCCCTAAAGGTTAGAACTGGTGGAAATAAGCAATGTAGTTCACCTGAACACTTTCCATAGAAATAACAATAGAGCAGCAAGAGACTTGCGACGTTTCAACTGTGAGAAAGAGATTGCAGGGTGGAAAACAAGGGCGGGGAGAAGCTTTTGGACTCTATCGAGATTAGAAAGTGAAGACTGGTCAGCTCCTGATAATTTTACTTCCTTCTGTCTGAGTTTCTGGGATAATGGCTCATCATTTTTTACAATGATGTTCACCGTGTACAAAGCCCAAGAGCCTCTCGATGTAGGGGGTTACAGAATAAGAGGTACTGATTATGGTGACATGTGGTAAAGATAATAGTTGACTCTAGACTTGAACAGGTTAAGATTCTAGTGATCGGGGAAGCATCCTCTTGGGAGTCGATTCCACAAAGCTGGAGAAGCTGTTCGAGTGGGATTTACATCTGACTAATGGGATAAGAAGGGAATGAGGGTGGATCATTAAAAAAAGGTGTTGTATGGTGATTGCAGGGTGTAAAATAATTTATCACCCACAAGGACGCGGAGATGCTTTTGAAATCTATCGAGACTGGAAAGTGAAGACTGGGCAGCTCCTGCCCATATATGGCATCAGTATTCCATTTCCGGTCTGATCTGGTCCTTGTACATGTAGAGAATAGCGGGGGTGGGGTCAGGTACTTATTTCAGTGGTACAGGGAACTGACCTTTTTTTTATATATATATATATATATATATATATATATATATGGCAAGGACACATGGCCCAGTGAATAAAGTGTTGTTATTTCAATACCGGGTTAAGGCAGTGGAGAACTTGGAGAGGGGAATTAACAGGAGATAACTGACGTCCATTAAAACATGGCACGTGAAACTAGAACAATCTACCCCAGTGAGAGAAATAAAGGGTTCAGTTCGACATTACAATCACCTGAAGAAGGCCGGAGCCTACAATAGCCGAAACGTTGTAATAAATATGGCGACAAAGATGAGGATAATTGTCCGAATAATGTAAATAGTGTACATATATATATATATGTGTGTATATATATATATATATATATATATATATATATATATATATATATATATATATATATATATATATATATCGCTCAACTCTTCCGTCGAATCCGACGTATGAGGGTCAAGCAGATCAGTTTCCAGGAAACCGACAGCCCAACACCGGCACATGAGATTTGATTATATTGGTGAAGGTTTCGTGCAGGACCATCCACACCTTTTGAAGGGACGAATACAGAGACCTGGTGCACTAAGTACCACAAGGTTCCCCAAACGACCCTCCGCAGGTTTTGAATTCAGAGTTTTCCTTCTCCTAGACCAGTTGCCATTCAAGGCTATAGAACCCAGTCTGTCCTGCTATTTACCCATAGCTGTAGGGAGAAGAAGAGGATTCATACCTTTCCCAAGGGTATTAGCATGTAAGTGAATGTAATGTATTCGACTGGAATTTGAACTCTCCGATTCCTCAATTCAAGCCGATACCCATTACTCCACCGTGCCTCCTATATCAATATATATATATATATATATATATATATATATATATATATATATATATATATATATATTTATATATATTTATATTATTTCGCTTGAAGATGAAACGGGATTAAACATCACAATCCAACTTAATTTTAATAATTATTTGGATATTTCGGCTCTCGTTTTTGAAACATGAGAACTCTTATGTAGCAGAAGGAATCATATTTTAAAACAAAAATATTATTATTATAATATATATATATATATATATATACATATATATATATATATATATATATATATATATATATATATATAAACTGGTCAATGTTCTGACAATTACAGAATCAAAATTCATATTATATATATATATATATATATATATATATATATATATAAAATAATATAATTTTTGATTACAAGAATCAAAATTCATATATATATATATATATATATATATATATATATATATATATAAATAATATGAATTTTTGATTCTTGTAATTATCAGAACATCTGACCAGTTTCTATATATATATATATATATATATAAAATAATATGAATTTTTGATTCTTGTAATTGTCAGAACATCTGACCAGTTTCTATTCAGTGACAAGGAGAATGCTTGATTTTTCGGACACGCCTATCTAAATGTGTCTCTTAGTACGAATAGGACGGAAAATTAATGAAGTAGCCATATTTCAGCTGGAAAAGTACCGCACCTAGTTGATGACTTTATCAATAAAAACATCTTGTACCCGGTCAACATTTTTTTTTTATTCCTTATCTTCTACAGCCAATGTTTTTCGCCTTTTCTTTTCTCACCGCCTTCCATATTCTCGACTTTTTCCTCGTCCTTTTTCTTCACCTTCAACATTTGTTTTTTTTTTTTTTTTCGCTGCTCTCATTTTAACTTCTCCCACATCTCTATTCCTTCTCCGGCTTTTCTTACTACTTCCTCTATGTCATTTCTCCTTCTTATGCTCCAGTTTTCCCCCTTTCTTACCTGCTGATATTTTTGATCACCCCTCTCTCTATCTTTCCCATTCTCTTCTTCTCTTCCGATTTTCGCATCACCTTCGGTGAAGGAGAAAGAGAAGTTACAAGTCCTTCTTCCGTGTAGTAATTTCTTCTTCGACTTTTCTCTTCTCCTCCTTCCTCTCTACATTTCCTCCTCCTTCCTCTCTACATTTCCTCCTCTTTCCACGCCACTTTTCCTCCCCCTTCGTCTCTACTTTTCCTCCCCCTTTCTCTCTACTTTTCCTCCTCTTTCCTCTCTACTTTTCCTCCCCCTTCCTCTCTACTTTTCATCCCCCTTCCTCTCTACTTTTCCTCCTCTTCCCTCTCCACTTTCCTCCACCTTCCTCTCTACATTTCCTCCTCTTTCCTCTACTTTTCCTCCCTTCCTCTCTACTTTTCTCCCTCTTCCTCTCTACTTTTCCTCCCCTTCCTCTCTACTTTTCCTCCCCCTTCCTCTCTACTTTTCCTCCCTCTTCCTCTCTACTTTTCCTCCTCCTTCCTCTCTACTTTTCCTTCTCTTCCCTCTCCACTTTTCCTCCATCTTCCTCTCTACATTTCCTCCTCTTCCCTCTCTACTTTTCCTCCACCTTCCTCTCTACATTTCCTCCTCTTTCCACTCTACTTTTCCTCCCTCTTCCTCTCCACTTTTCCTCCCCCTTCCTCTCCACTTTTCCTCCCCCTTCCTCTCTACTTTTCCTCCCCCTTCCTCTCTACTTTGCCTCCTCTTCCTCTCCACTTTTCCTCCCCCTTCCTCTCTCTTTTTCCTCCCCTTCCTCTCCACTTTTCCTCCCCCTTCCTCTCTACTTTTCCTCCCCCTTCCTCTCTACTTTTCCTCCTCCTTCCCTGCTATCTCTCTTTTCGTCATTACCTTTTTTCTACTGATTCATTTTTCTCCTTCTTTGCTGCAATTGTTTCTCCTCTTCCCTCCTGCTTTCTCTTTCTCCTGTCTTTTCTCCTTCACCGCCTTCCTTTTTTTTCCTACTGCCTACGTCATTCTCATCTCATTCTTCCTGCATTTTCACTTCTTCTTTGTTGCTTTTTTTTGCCATTTTTTATTCCATTCTTGAATTCTTTGTCTTTGTTGTTTCACTCTTCTTTTATTTTCTCTATCGCCTTCTTTTTACTCTCTCTCTCTCTCTTACTCTTTCTCTCACTCTCTCTCTTTCTCTCACTCTCCATCACACACACACACACACACGCACACGCATTTTGGTAATTGTTTATAGTTGATAAATTTGAAAAAAGTCAATTGATTATGCCCCTTTTTATTGCCATGTACAAACCTATGATTAACTGAATTGAAGGCTTTTGAGTAGTCAAGAAATTTACCTAGAGAAGAATTATATTTATAGAGTCAAAAATATCAAACCAAAATTGAATTATTTTAGCAACCTTAAGAAAATCAGGGAATATACCTGATGATAGATTTATTAGCAAACAAGTAAATTACAATTAAATGTGGCATTTACAGAAAATTAAGACTTACAAAAAGAAAAGAAAAATTGAAAGACAAGTTGGTGAAACATACATTAATTTAAACTTTAAATTATAATTTTTAAATTTAAAAAATTTGGAAACTGAAAACGGCCATTTTGTACAGATAGATGAAAAAATTACAATAAATATTTATGTTAACAAAATGGCTTAGATTAATTTAATATTTAACAAATGTAATATTTTATTTTAAATAATAATTATCAATTACAAAATGTTCCATATATATATGTTTGAATAAAAACAGACCACTTTAAGGCTCCATGTAATAAGTTATTTCACCACAACCCCTTTAACTGGGCTCTGGATCATCAGACTTTACTTCAATATATATATCCCCAACCCCCCATTTTTCAAAGTTGGCTTTGTGGGCCCGAAAATATTTCATGACCCTGAAGGGCGCCATATGTCCCGTGTTGAGAAATATTGCCCTACACGACATATAAAAAGAAAAATAAATAAGAATCTCGAATTTTCCCTGATAAAACATTTTCGAAGAAACATTTTCGAAGAAACATTCTTGAAGGAAACATTTTCGAAGAAATATTTTCGAAGAAACATTTTTGAAGGAAACATTTTTGAAGGAAACATTTCCGCAGAAACATTTTTGAAGGAAACATTTTCGAAGAAACATTTTTGACGGAAACATTTTCGAAGAAACTTTTTTGATGGAAACATTTTCGAAGAAACATTTTCGAAGAAACATTTTCGAAGAAACATTTTTAAAGGAAACATTTTTGAAGAAAACATTTTTGAAGAATTTCTTGCTCAAAACAAGAACCATTCTTTTTTATGGAATATACAATTTTGATGAGTGGCATTGTAAGGTCATAGAAAACCAAGGATTTTATTTTTTATGACCGAATAATGAGGCTGTGGATATAAAAGATTAAATTATTTTGTTAAATAAAATCTACTGGAAATTTTATATCAGCTCAATAAATACACACGCCTCAACAAGCTGAGTGCAAGAAATAAATGAAAAAAAAAAACGCCCCCGTAAAAAACGCAGCCTAAAAAGAAATGTATCAATTGATGGCCCGTACAAAAATGGCAACTATAATAACCCATTCGTCGTAAATAGGAAAAATGCGGACTCGATATACACTAACTTGAATTCAGAACAACAATCAGGGTCACTTGAGCAACAAGTAAAATATTTTGATCTAAAACATTTGGTGAGGGCAGCAAAACATTGTTATGAATAACGTTGTTGTTTTTTCTGATAATTTCTCGCGTGAATTCCGTAATCTGGGTTGGGCCGGAGAGAACTTTTCGTTTCTGTAGTTATTTTCTATTTCTTTTTTTAACTTTTTTGTTTTATTTGTATTTTGAGAGCGTTTTTCTTTTTTTTATTGTTATTTCGCTAAAGAAAAATCACGCCTAATAAAACGTGCGCTTGTGTATTTTAAGAAAACAGGTAACTAACAACATACGCACATATATATATATATATATATATATATATATATATATATATATATATATATATATATATATATATATATATATATATATATATATATATATATATATATATATATATATATATATATATATAAGTTTATGTGATGGTTAGCCAAACGTGGTGTAATGGTTAGAAAACTTAGAAAAAAAAAAAATATATATTGTATTTATCTAAAAAAAAAAAAAGCTCAAAGTTCACCTTCTTCCTCTACCGTACACCAACGGCTTAGGGGTAAAAACACCAACGCCAATTCGGCCGGGTTTCGATCCTAGCTCGAGGCAACCGGACGTCTAGCCACACTGATGAGCTGTGAAACAGGAAAACATGACTATATATATATATATATATATATATATATATATATATATATATATAATGTTGTGTGATGGTTAGAAAAACGTGGTGTAATGGTTAGAAAATTTAGAATACATATATATATATATATATATATATATATATATATATATATATATATATATATGGTTATGTGTTTGTTAGAAAACCTGTCTCGTTAGATCAATTACATACAAGAATATATATCAGAACAATTTTAGGAAAATTAATGACAAAGTGGAAAAAAATTTAAGACCACTCAGAATTTGTAGTTCGCAGTATTTATATGAAGAGCAGAAATCCACTGAAAATATATTTAAGGACCTCCAATACCTTAATTATTTTATAGTCAACGCGAAAGAAAATGATCGTAAAATATTTCAAAATAGACAAACTCAGCGAATCAAAATATATTATTCTACCTAGCAAATCTATCACAACTACAATTGAAAAGAATTTAGTTAATATATGCGAGCTGTTAAGACCGAATAATGGGGGATCATCTCGGAATGGGTGAATTTCGAGTACAGCAGTGATTGGCGACTTTAATACAAAAAAAAAAAAAAGAAAAAGAAAAATCAAACGCATTTTTATTCTTTCACTAGCAGTAGAGCCCAGCGTTGCCCGGGGATGTAACAGTAAGAGATAGATCAAGTATTGACCATCATAAAAACTGAAAAATAAAATTGACAAAGATTATTGTTTAAGGTTGATGGGCATAAACGTCTTAATTAGTTTTTTTTTTTTTTTTTTACGAATTGGTCAAACCCAAACTCAAATAAAAACATTGTTTTCAATCGTTATGGATCTACCGATTGAATAGAATTTTATTATAAACAATTGTCTTGTAAATGGAATTTTTAAAGCATTCTGAATGTAAAAATAAAGAAAAAAGTGTGCAAGACAATAAGAAACACTACCTGCCAAAAAAAAAATAAGTGAAATTTTGTTGAAATCAGTTGAAAAATGTAGGAAATCCGATCCCATATATAAACGAACAGATACACACACACACACACACACACACACACACACAAACAACCAACCAACCTGGGTTTTATAATAAGTGTAACTTGATATTAATAAGTATAACTCGATATGAGTTGTCCCCCTTTCATTAATGCCTCTTAATCGTGTTTTCAAATTGATTTCGTGCAAAAACAATTGTTTTTCCAATTTTTGGCGATGTCAGAACCACCACAAGGTAATTTTACGTAGTCCTGTGAAGTTTTGTTGAAATCGGTTGAAAAATGTAGGAAATCCGATCCAATATATAAACGTACAGACACACACACACACACACACACACACACACACACACACACACACACACACACACACAATCTGCGTTTTATAATAAGTAAGATTCCAACTGGAAGACGTCAACCTAACAAACAAACATTCAGGCTTTAAATATAAAAAAACAAAAAACAAAATGAAACAAATTTCTCTTTAATTCTGAACTGAAGACGCCTACCTAACCACTTAACGAAGGCGAAACGCGTTGTCAGTAAAAGCTTTCCCACTTGGTCTCGTATGTACTGTGTGTATATATGCAGCAATTTTTTCATTAATGCAAGTTGTTTGAATAACGTCGAAAGTTAAAGATTTCCTTAATTAACTTTCCTAATGATTGAACGATTTTTTTTTCGAAGAGAATTTAAACGTAAATTGTCCAAAAATTGATATTATTTAAAATGAAAAATATTTGACCAACGACATGTCTCAGGCAAACGAAATTAAATAGGCTTCATCTGAGTGTTTTCAGCTTTCATAAACTATTATCAAAATGTTTCTTGTATCTTGATAGAATTGATCTATAGATGTACAATGCGTTTCTTTTGATGTTTTAAAGCGCAGCGTCTTCGCGCGTCGGTGAGCAACATGAAGGTTTTTGTTTTTAAGTATCCAATCTTCATGCGTCGGCGAGTATCATAACAGTTTAAGTATCCCATCTTCATGCGATGGGAGGTATCATGACGGTTTTTGTCTTTCCGTATCCCATCTTCATGTGTCGGTGGGTATTATGACGGTTTTTTGTTTTTAAGTATCTCACCTACATGCGTCGGTGGGTATCATGACGGTTTTTTGTTTTTAAGTATCGCATCTTAATGCGTCGGTGGGTATCATGACGGTTTTTAGTTTTGACACATATTTTATGCTTGACAATTGAACTCCAAATATGAAGACAAAAGTTAATGTACGAAAGATTACTACAAGTATCTGTCATTGTAAATAATTTTAGGACACTCAGTAAGGATTCAACTCCTTAATCAGTTGTAATGGTCAACTAGACTAGCTCGTTAACCATTAATATACGCCAACGTGCCCAGTTTTTAATTTACGACGTTCAACTTTGTTTGGCACAATTAGAGAGCACCCAATAAAATCAAAGTCACTACTTAGTTAGCTAAGTTGGTAAACCATTACCATGACGCCAAGACGCCTTGTATTCAAAGATTAGTTTTAGCAGAAGGGAAAATCAATGAGACTACCTTGCCGACCTCAAGGCACCCATCACTATAAGATCATTTATAGTTATGGATGCTTTGACGTCGGCGAGGTATCGCTTGCCATGACTTGCCTAACAGATGCAAAACCGGGACCACTTCAATAGAATGGTCCCACCCACAAAAAAATAGGGACAGTTTTTGGGGGTAAGGTTACAATTCTTGAGACCCTGTCAGAAAAAAATTAATAGTTATCGATTTAGAAGAGTGTGGTCCTGTTTATAATAGCAATATTGTGTAAATTCGCCCCTGACTATCCTGTTATGCACCGATAACTCTTTGTCTACACACACATACACACACACATATAAATAGCAATCGGACGTCTAGCCACACTGAAGAGCTGTGATACAGCGAAACAGTCTGCGGATGACAATATATATGCTCCCGGGGAATCCGGTTGAGCTCTCTTGAGAAAAGGGTAAATTTAAAAACAGTGGCACCTACTGCCATAAAAGCATTGCTCTTCAACAGAATTGAGCCCTTCGGGCCACTGGCGTATTTCGTATAGAAAACGTTAAAATTTCCCTTTCTCTCTGCCGTGCAATGATAGCCAAGGGGTAGGATCTCTCACTGATGCCAAATCGGATGATTTTCGATCTAGCGACACTGAAGAGCTGTGATACAGAGAAACAGACTGTCTGTGAATGACAATATATATATATATATATATATATATATATATATATATATATATATATATAGGCTCTGCTTTTTAAAAGTAAAAACAAAAATACGAAACAACTTCGGATTATTTACCTAACGAGTTCTTCCCTATTTTCTACGTATTTGCATATATATATGTGTGTATATGTATGTATATGTGTATATGTATGTGTGTATGTGTGTGTACGTGTATGTATGGGTATATGTATATATATATGTATATGTATATGTATGTATATGTATATGTATGTGTATGTGTATGTGTATATGTATGTGTATGTGTATGTATATGAATATATGCATTGGGACTTGCGTATGCGTGTATATGTATGTGAAAAGTGTGTGTATATGAATATAGATGAATATGTGTATGTGTAGATATGTGAATGTATTTTATATTTTTAGTTTTATATATATATATATATATATATATATATGTGTGTGTGTGTGTGTGTGTGTGTGTGTACACGTCTGTGTGTGTGTGTGTGAGTACATGCCTAAGTGTATGTACCTACTTGTATATGTTTTTTGTGTGTATTAGTATGTGTTTTTGAACATAGAAATATTTGGTCCTTGCTAAATTAGACAATCGTTATATTCATCTTCATATATTTATATTTGATTTCTAACCTGTAGTCGATATTAATTTGTCAAATTTTCTCAATTACAAAGCGGCCCTTTAAGTAAACACAATTTTATTTTCCTTCGTCCCATCTCTCTCCCCCATCTCTTCTCTTTCTTTCCCCCCCCCCTCCTATCCTAACTTCTAATTATCTATGGTGTGTGTATGTAACCACGAAATGTATCTTTATGCATTAGACATCCGTCGACTTTCTTTCTCTCCTCTTTTTAATTCCACCCCCCTCCACATCTCCTAAAATTCTCTCTGTTAAGGTTTCATCTCCCTCCTCCTCATACTTACACTTTCTCTAAATCCTGTTTTGATTTTCGGGGTTGTTTTTTCTGTTTTCATTTTGAATTTGTAGGTCTGATGATTTGGATCGTATTTACGATTCCAATGGAATAAATTATGACCATGGAATATTAGTGTTTAAGCCTTTTTATTATATCCTTACTCTGTCCTAGACATTGAGTTCTACCTGGATTCTTCCTCTTGGAAAATTTTTTTTCTGAAAATATACATGTATGGGTATTTTTTTTATATATATTTTGCATATGTATGTATATTTTACACTAATATTATCTATCTATCTATCTATCTATATATATATATATATATATATATATATATATATATATATATATATATATATATATATATATAGTTTCCCAAAAAATGCCATAATTTAAAATGTAATTATTTGAGCAACATGATAATTCGGCTATGCTATTAGACTACAAAATGATATTAATTTTTTGGGTGGACACCCTGTATATATATATATATATATATATATATATATATATATATATATATATATATATATATATATATATATATAACAGCAAAATTGTCCAACACGTATAAGACCATAATTATCCATCCCACCAAAATGTTTACTATCTAAAAACTACTAAACTAATTGTTTCCTTTTTCCTGGTTTTCAGATAAGATGTTTAGTCATCTTAACACACACTATTTTTCGTAAGAATCAATGAAAAACCCTTTGAGATATTCAGCTATAATAGAGTAGGTTAAAATTGTTTTATGCCAAACCCACTATGTCTTCCCAATTGAGCAATGGCGAGAGAAAAAGATTATTCAGGTCTTCAGTAATGGTACCAACATTCATAATCTGGCTTTCATCTTCAAACTCTCTTCAAGAACCATCCAGAGAACGCTGAATAAGTTTAAAAATGGTGGAACAATAGAGAGAAAAACTGGATCAGGAGGTCACAACAGGAAGAGGGATCATCATTTTAACTTAGAGCTAAAGAGATCAATTAGAAAAGATCCAACTCAATCCGTAAGACGTTTGGCATGTGAGAGAGGAGTTTCAGCTCTGACAGTCCAAAGAGCAGCGAAAAAAGACTTGAAAATGAAATCGTACGTGAAACATATGAGGCTCACTGTTACTCCAGGAGAGAAATTTAGAAGGTTAGAGAGGGCGAAGATCATCTTGAATAAGTTGCAAAATGATCTTGGATCAATATATATATATATATATATATATATTTCAGCTTTATTTCAATATTTTATGAGCTACCAATCCTTATCTATGATTAATTAACGATGAACATATCATTTTCGTTTATATTCGATTTCATCACGATTCTTCTGTTAAGCTTAGAGAGTAATTATGCATTCTTATTGCGCAAAGTAGAGTCCAATAGTGTTATGAAAACCTCGGAGAATTCCAGTAAGATATCTTTAATCATTTCTAAGATACAACGGTTCAGAGCTTAATCTAACAATTGGACAGTTTTTGCTGTTACACCTAGTGCATGTATATATATATATATATATATATATATATATATATATATATATATATATATATATATATAATAAAAAAAAAAAGAACAGTAAGATATAAAATCCGGTGTTCTTATAGATATTTTATTTTTTTACAAAATAGTGCTCAATGTAAATTTACAGAGCATTAATATTATAAATTAATTGATTTAAAATATGGTTATTTCGCTACACAGTTCAACCATGTTTCAAAAATATTAGTTCTAAACCCCTAATTTTATTTTTTTGCAAAAAATTAAAATTATTAGTTTTAATGCTTTTATTTTTGAAAAATGGTTGGAACTGTGTAGCGAAAATAACCATATTTTAAATCAATTAATTTATAATATATATATATATATATATATATATTTTATTGAGGCACGGTGGAGTAATGGTTAGCGGCATGGATTGAGTCAAATTCATTCACTTACGTTCTAATACCCTTGGGAAAAGTATGAATCCTCTTTTTCTCCCACCAGCTATGGGCAAATAGCAGGATAGACTGGGTTCTATAGCCTTGGATGGCAACTGGTCTAGGAGAAGGACAACTCTGAATTCAAAACCTGCGGAGGGTCGTTTGGTGACCTTGTGGCACGTAGCAACGTGGATGGCAACTGGTCTGCTAATTTTATTATAAGGGATTGTAATAAAAACGTATTGAAATCGATACACAAAAGCTTTCATGTTTCAACAGTATGATTGTACTTCTTCAGGCGATGGTAAGTGGTAACAAAAATTTTACCTCTTTTCCGACAGTTAAAGGCGTGTGGTGGAAACATAAGGTCAGAATTAAAAACTTGAGGGTATGTCTTGATTAACCAATTAAATGTCAGATCTACGCTAAATCGAAAAGTAAGCTCAGAGTGTGGAGGTGGGTGAATTGTTTTTTATAATTATTTTTTCTATTTTTCTATTTAGCGTAGATTCTAACAAGTGTCGCCGCCTAAAGATAGATTCAAGAATACTAATCTAAAACATTATTTTTTTTTTAAATCCTTATCTTTTTACAAGTGGACTAGTCTATTTAAGTAGTAACGCAAAACCTTGGTAGGTCTGTCACCTTCAAACAATCCCTTGTTTTGTTGGGGATGTTATAAACTAAATACTGTGACCAGAAGTAATCATTTTCTCATATTATATTTATATTAAGTTAGATTAAGTACTCCATATCACGAATAACCAAAGGAAAAAACATAAAATTTTAATAAAGTTATTAGGGGTTCAATTTGCCATGTAAATTCATTGTAAACAGATCCAACAACGGAAGCCAACACTGCATATGTGATTTCTTAAACTGGAAAAAAAATTAAATCATTGAGTGCTTAAAAGGTAGCAAAACATGAAAAAGGATCTTTAATTAAGAATTTCAAAATTAAAAAATATATATATTTTTACATTTTAAGAAATATGAGCACATTTTGTTTTGAATTCCGTAGGGTGTCAGTTTACATAATAAAATGGACCCCTATTATCAACTATAAAATTTGATAATTATTTTTTTTTTATATTCGTGATCTAGAGTGCTTAATCTGTAATAACATATAAAAAAAAAAACTTTGAAAATAAAAGTTATTTCTGGCCGCATTAACGATTGTAGAGCGCTCTCGTTTTGTTCATTGCAACAATTTTTATCTAATATATTTATTGAGAGAGGAGTTAATTTGATTTATTAAGTAAAAAATTTGAAAAAAAAAAGATAGCCACTCCTCACCAAGTTGCTTGTTTTTACGACTTCCCGGATTTACGACAATCTCATAAAATTAAAAGTCGTCAAAAGGCAAACACGATACTTCATGTTGTGTGATAGTTTCCGTTTTTTTTTTTTCAAAATGAGTCAGGATAAATGAAATAAATAAAGTGAAAAATAAATTAATACAGTGTAACCCGGATATAAGAGATCCGGATATAAGAGAAACCCGAATATAAGAGAGATTTTCTCTGGTCCCAAATTAGAGCCTATGTTAATGTATATAAAATAGACCAAACCCGGATATAAGAGAAACCCGGATATAAGAGACTTCTTCTCCGGTCCCGACAACTCTCTTATATCCGGGTTACACTATATATATATATATATATATATATATATATATATATATATATATATATATACAGTAACGGATATAAGAGACCCGGATATAAGGGAAACCCAGATATAAGAGATTTTCTCTGGTCCCAAATTAGAGCCTGTGTTAATGTATATAAAATAGACCAAACCCGGATATAAGAGAAACCCGGATATAAGAGACTTCTTCTCCGGTCCCGAAAACTCTCTTATATCCGGGTTACAATGTACTTTATTTGTATTGTATTTGTTACAGCATTCAAATCAAAGTAATGTACAGAATATAGAACTGGTTTCGAATTCTTTTATTGTGTTTATAGTTCAGTACATTACCGTACAGTATAAACATTTGAGGAATCGGAGAGACAAGTCCGAATTCCAGTCGAATCCATTACATTCACTTACGTGCTAATACCCTTGGGAAGGGTATGAATCCTCTTCTCCCCTCCCCCGCAGTTTTAAGTAAATAGCTGGACAGATCGGGTTCTATAGCCTTGGATGGGAACTGGTCTAGCGCAAAAAGAAATGGCAACCTACTGCGGGAAAAAAATCTGCCTCGTGAGTCATGTATCGAAAGATACATGATCGCCTAAGCGTGTATCACGTATAGCACATAACTGACTGATTCCTTGTATATATGCCGAGTTCGAATTCCAGTCAAATCCATTACATTCACTTACGTGCTAATACCCTTGGGAAAGATATGAATCCTCTTCTTCTCCCCTCTAGCTATGGGTAAATAGCAGGACAGACCAGGTTCTATAGCCTTGGATGGCAATTGGTCTACCACAGAAAGAAATGGCAAACTACTGCCGGAAAAAAAAACTGCCTCGTCAGTCATGTATCGAAAGATACATGATCGTCTAAACATATATTACGCATGGCACAAAACCGTGCTGTATAAACATTTAGATTACCGTACTGTATAGACATTTATAAATATATTTATAATTTTTAAATATATTTTATGTTTATACAGTATAATTTATGAATAAATTTATACTGTATAAACATTTATACATTACTGTAAAAACCTACTGCGGGTAAAAAATCTGCCTATCGTCAGTCATGTATCAAAAGATACATGATCGCCTGTGTATCACGCATAGCACATAACTGCCATTACCGTACTGTATAAACATTAACTTTATTGATCAATTCATAGGCTGTTTTGTTCTACGATCTACTGTCATATTTCAGGCAACTTCATAATTCCTAAAAACGCGATTACCTACTTACAGTTACAAGATATATCCGGGGTCTTTTGTCTTTTCTTTTCTTTTCTTGCTGTTTTGTAATTCTTACACGAAAATAATCTAAGACATCGCATTCCTCTATTTAAACAACTTAAAAAAAAAAAATACAGAGAAAGTAAAGGAGACTTCAATTATTTCTGTTTTTCTATTTACTTCATTTGTCATTAACTTATATACGTTTTGAACCGAACATTTTAAGCAGAGGACAGGGTAAAAATAACAACAAAAAAAAAGAAAAAGAAAAGGAAATGCAACAGATAAATTAAATAAATTCGAGTAAAAGCGATAACACTACTGCATTTTTTCTCAATTTCTCGCGAGAATTCACAAATCTCGTCTGGAAGATAATATATTTCACGATTCCCCATTTCGCTATAATATGGTTTAAATATCGTACTTTGATTTGTATCTTATGTACTTTTTTTCGGTTTTTATATTATGAGCACAGCACTGACAAGCTTGTACGCGTGCACACACAAACACACTCACACATACATGCATACACACACACAAACACACACACACACACACACACATATATATATATATATATATATACGTCATGAGCTGCGGTGCGATTTTCGCTTCTAGCGTCTTATATGCACGTGTTTATCGTTGCTTGGAAATCATCCATATAAACAATAACAGACTATCATCACTGTATTGTCCGCATATTAATTAATATATTGTACTGTAATTGACAGCTTTGATAATGGCCCATGTAATCCGAAAGCTTAGATTGGATTAAAAAAATTTCTTTCTTCGTTTAATGATAATGTTATTAAGCTTATCAGACGTTACGAAAAGAATTTACATAAAATAAATAGACAACACTTGTCTATATTATTTAATGAAACATGAATGGATATATATATATATATATATATATATATATATATATATATATATATATATAATATCTGGCCACTCGTATTTGGGGATACTCGTCTATTTGGGCGGCTAGCCAATCTCTATTGAAGACTCTCGTTCAGGCACATTTGTGTTTGTTCATCACCCACAGAGCCAACTTGTGGTTTATACTGCAACTATGCTGAGCAGACCTTAGTTACAGTTTCTGGGAAAGAGCGTGTTATCTAGAATGATCAACAATCTGAATCAATCCTCTGCTATGATGACTTGTGGCTTCGTGCTAGCAGAGGTATTGATGGCTCAAAGAGTTCCGTCTGCAATTTCACTCACAAGGCTTGGGTCAACCCGTAGTATGATTTTCCAAAGGGTGCCGCACGCTGAGATCGACCTCGATCCATTCCGATAACATCAGGAAGTCTCCTTCCTAACAAATCGACCATGGTGAGATTCGAACCCAGTCTCAGGAAGCAAATGTCCTAACCACTCAGCCACACACCCATATATATATATATATATATATATATATATATATATATATATATATATTTTGCTTTTATTTTATTTTCAACATCATCACTTGATAAGACACAGAGTGTGTTGAAACAAAATAGCTATTTTTGTAGTGATTTTATAACATACTTATGTTATAATTTTTTTTATAAAAAATTATATATATATATATATATATATATATATATATATATATATATATATATATATTTAATCCGTTGGAGATACAATCTCCCAAAAGGGCACTTAATTTGTTAACTATGTTAGATTTTTGCAAATTGCTAACCGGGGAGAAGAATCATTGCGAATAATTGAGTTGGATATACTAGATTTAGTGTAGTATATGATTAACTCAATTTTTTGCTACGATCTGTTGATATATTAGTATTTACTAATTTTTTTTTATTACATTTTCATTTTGTTTATAAGTAGTATGCATTTGATTACGATATAGGAGATTAATATGTTTGAGATTAGTAGACGCAGTATTATGTACTATTTGCTTAGTATTGAGACTTCTAAGAAAGCATCTTATTTGTTCATCAACTATATAGTTTGGAAAGCTATTATTAAGTGTTTGTTTTATATTCTTTAGTTCACTGTAAAAAATCTGTTTTGTGGATGAATTAGTTTCTGAACGATGTATTATACTTTTTATAATTGCTATTTTGTAGTAATATGGCCATTTACTTTTGTAGTTAAGTGTAGATGAATTTATACGGGTAGATTTTTTGTATGGCGAAATAATATATTTGTTATTATTTGTGTTTATCAATATGTCAAGGAAGGGAATGTTATTATATATATATATATATATATATATATATATATATATATATATATATATATATATATATATACATGATGTAACAGCAAAATTGTTCAACTCGTGTAATAGCATGTGATAAATTTCCGTCCCACAAAATGCTTAATATCTAAAAACTACTAAACTATTTGAGTTTCTTTTTTTATGGTTTTCAGATAAGACGTTTAGCCATCTTGACACCATTTGCGTAAGCATCACAGAAAATGCGTTATTCCGCCCGAAATAGAACAGGTTAAAATCGTTTTGGGTCAGCCCCACTATGTCTTCTCAAGTGAGCAATGCTGAGAGGAAAAAGATCATTGAGGCCTTCAGTAATGGTACCAGCATTCATACCCTGGCTTCCATCATCAAAGTCCATTCAAGAACCGTCAAGAGAATGGTAAATAAGTTTCAAGAAAGGAAAATTGGATCAGGAGATCACAACAGCAAGAAGTTTATCATTTCAACTTAGAGATGAATACATTTTTATTGTTCAAAGTAGAGTCCATAAGTGTTTTAAAAATCTCGGAGAATTTCAGTAAGATATGTTTTATTATTTCTAAGATAGAATGGTTGAAAACTTAATCTTACAATAGGACAATTTTGCTATTACACGATTTGGACAGTTTTGTGGCTAAGGAATCCCTGTTGCAGACGCTTGTTCAGGCATATTTGTGTTGTTTCAACGACTACAGGATGTACCTGTATTTTATACTGCAGCTATACAGAGCAGATCTTTGTTAGTGTTCCTGGAGAGACTGCATAATCTGGCGTGATCACCAATTTGAACAAGGCTAGTAAGTTCAAACTATCGGTCAACATGACTTGTAACTAGGTGCTAGCACGACTATCGACGCTTTCCGGACAGTTTTGTCTTCCTACCGGCGCCCGAAGCTAAAAGTTGGTAGATTCAAGGAAAAGAATCTCATTTGCATACAGAAAACCATAAATTATTGAAACATTGTCCTTATTTCTGCAGACAGGAATATGGATATTTGTTAAATTACTAGTTGGAAGGTTCTGTTGCACCTGGTCTCTCATTCTCTTGAATTCTAGCATTCGAAATTCCGTCTTTTATTTTGAAAAAAATGACGATAGAGAAAACCTACCTAGCTTGTCTAGATATTCACACGTATAATCGCTATTTTCCTGAGTGGAGAAAGTCTACGTTCGAAATATGACTTCCTGATCACTAGCGACAAAGTTATTGTTATATTCTGTGCTAATTGGAATATATACTTGAAAGACACAGTGGATAAAATAAAGGTTTATTGTAAAAAAAACAATACAATATGAATAAAGGTAACAGTCATTCACAAGGTCTTCGCGAGTCAATCCAGTAGTGAGTGCTACTATTGGAAGGTCGGTAGTTCTCGCGTAAGTCTGAGTCGTACTCAAAAGATACCAATATATGATTATATAATTTATTTTAGAATATTAAAACATCTAAAAATCCTTTCATTAAATATTAATATTAAAACATGTAAAAAACATTTCATTTGTGGTTTCTTAAGTGTGATAATAGCCAGTCTTGCTGCAGGCGACAAAGCCACACTGACAGATGAAATTTGTTAAAGCAGGATTTTGATGGCGTCTCTGCTTCAGAGCTTGACGAAGCTGAACACGGTGCTTCAGTCTACTGTGTTCAAAACCCTATAACTTAATGAGACATGTTTTACGCGACTCCATTCAGTTTGATGCTTGGGCTTCCCAGGTTTTCAGATCAAAGTTGAGCCGTTTCAAGTTGTCTTTCAATATATATATATATTAACAAATGGACAAAGTCCGACAAATTTATTTATTAAAGACATTTTTATTTTTAACGTTCTTTTTTTTTTATAGATACAAGTATTTAAGTAAATGCTCTGTTTATAATAAACAGTATTAAATAACATTTACCGGCCTGAAGGACGAATATTTCCTATGAAAATTTATCGGACATTCAGGCCGGTAAATGTTATTTAATACTGTTTATTATAAACAGAGCATTTACTTAAAATACTTGTATCTATAAAAAGAACGTTAAACATAAAATGTCTTTTAATAAATAAATGTGTTTGAGTTTGTCCATTTCTTAATATATGACGTCATTTGTTTACATTTGATACGCCAGAGCAGTTATGAATGTACGAGATTCATGGAAGATTGAAGTTTATAAGCAGTAAATTCGACCTTGCCTACCGAACGCTCCTTTGTGGCCGAGTCGGTTAAGGCACGTCAGCGTAAATGACGGTTCCGTATAGGATGCAGGTTCGAATCCTGTCAAAGGACGAATATTTCCTATGAAAATTTCTCGGACATTCAGGCCGGTAAATGTTATTTAATACTGTTTATTATAAACAGAGCATTTACTTAAATACTTTTATCTATAAAAAAGAACGTTAAACATAAAAATGTTTTTAATATATATATATGTGTGTGTGTGTGTAACCACTGTGTGTATATATATATATATATATATATATATATATATATATATTTGTGATGTTGAACTACTTCGTTTGTCACTTTTGCTATGTCAAGCGAAAGCTTGTTATCACTACCAAAACTTCTCGTTATATTCGAGACTTCGTAGACGCCGCTACTAGTATTAACGCCTTTCAATAATATCCGCACTAGTAATATTTGTTCAAGTAGTAATCGTCAAATAGTACAATGACCAGAAGAGAATCGTAATCCGTATAGAAGTAAAGTAGAGAGAGTGAACGTATAGCAATAGTGGATAGACAAGACGAGTGAACAGTAATCCGTATAGGGATAGAGATAAAATAGGGATCAGTTCGTCAATACGCTACTTCGTATTGATTCACTTCCGTTTTGATCACATGACCTACTTAGTAATGGAATCGCCTGTGTTACTCACTGGATATCTAGTTTCAAATCACAGTGTCGGCAATGACACTTACTCTTATACAACATATATTCTATAATATTAATAATTAAACGCGTTTCATCGCCGCATTCAATTATTCCTAAACTAGCAGCATGGCCCGGCGTTGCCCGTGCTTGATTCAAAAATCGTACGACTCATACAGCAATCGCTATCACTTGACTTAAAATATTTTTGCCCTTCCTTGCCTTTAAGGGAGTGCCCTTTGCCGTGCTGATGTTGTTACATGCCTTACTTTTTTTTACTTTTTACTTACTTTTTTCTCACACTACGATTTTTTTTGAAGCTCTATACTAAACATTAAATCTGTTACGAAAAAAGAACTAAACAAAATGAACACAAAACGATCAGCTTTAAAAACAGGACTCGTAACTGGAAAAATCGAATGAAAAAAGAATGTTAACAACAAATACTTTTTCACACCCAACCCAGTTCTGCGGAATCAGAATCAACGTTGAGTTTAAGCAAGCGAATGAGCCAATTGGAGTAAAGTGCCATGCAGATTTAAATTTTTCCCACTTGTGACAAACGCAGCTATCGATTTTTTTGCATGCTAGCATGCTAGTTAACATTCGTGTCAGTCAGCTGTTGGCTCTCACGCTGGCCAATAGAATCTTCCTGACTATTCGTGGCAGCCAGCTACAGGCTCTCACTCTGTCCAGTAGAAAATGGCCGCAAACTACATGAAAACTGCCGTAGAAGCATGAAAAAATCGATTATTTCCACTATCGATGGGAGTTGGGAAATGCAAGGTCGGTCTTGGCCGTCCCGCTAACTTGGAGCACGTGCATGTAAATTCTGGTGCAAATCCGTCGAAAATTGCGGCCGTGCATTCGTTACACACACACACACATGCTGTCTTTTATAGACACAGATAGACATATATACATACACACGCGCACATATATATATATTAAGAAATGGACAAGGTCCGACAATTTATTTATTTAAGACATTTTTATGTTTAACGTTGTTATTTATAGATACAAGTATTTAAGCAAATGCTCTGTTTATGATAAACAGTATTAAATAACATTTACCGGCCTGATAAACAGTATTAAATAACATTTTCATAGAAAATATTCGTTCTTTGACAGGATTCGAACCTGCATCCTATACGGAAACGTCATTTACGCTGACGTGCCTAACCTCTTGTCTACCACAAAGAACCTTTTGGTAGACAAGGTCGAATTTACTGCTTATAAACTTCAATCTTCCATGAATCTCGTATATTCATAACTGCTCTGGCGTATCAAATGTAAACAAATGACGTCATATATTAAGAAATGGACAAGGTCCGACAATTTATTTATTAAAGACATTTTTATGTTTAACGTTGTTATTTATAGATACAAGTATTTAAGTATAGGATGCAGGTTCGAATCCTGTCAAAGAACGAATATTTTCTATGAAAATTTCTCGGACATTCAGGCCGGTAGATGTTATTTAATACTGTTTATCATAAACAGGGCATTTGCTTAAATACTTGTATCTATAAATAACAACGTTAAACATAAAAATGTCTTTAATAAATATATATATATATTCACAAATATGAACAATTAAACGCGTTTTATTACCTAAATTGTTTCGCTCATTATGTTTCGCCGGCTATAGATATTCGCCATGTACATATTGCATATAAAGCTCAGTATTCTTTTCTTTGTTTCCACTGCATGCGGATGCTGGACACAGATGAAGAAGGGAAATGGCGTTCTCAAGGAGGAACTGAACATGTGAGCAACGACGAAAGTTTTAGAGAAAATGGAAACAAAAAAAAAACATATACTTAACACG
Organism: Acanthosepion pharaonis; assembly: GCA_903632075.3. Classification (NCBI taxonomy): domain Eukaryota; kingdom Metazoa; phylum Mollusca; class Cephalopoda; order Sepiida; family Sepiidae; genus Acanthosepion; species Acanthosepion pharaonis. The sequence goes on along the minus strand of CAHIKZ030002280.1, from coordinate 2,640,186 downwards.
AGAAAGAGAGAGTTGAAATTTCTAGGGTACATAATGAGGAAAGAGGGCTTAGAGAATTTGACACTTACAGGATATATTGCAGGACAGAGGAAAACAACACATAGCCTACCTAATACGCTTTTGTAAATGGTTGGTAGAACATGGCTTAGGAAAGCTAGGAAAAAATACAAAATTTACGAAGAGCTAAAAATAATATGGAATTGTGGAGAGACATAACCATCCACGCCCTGAAGGGTCAAGGCACATTGAAAATGACTACCTGTCACCCTCCTTATCTTTCTCATTCCTTATTTAGTTTCTGTCTTTCTTAGAAGTTTCTTTCTTTTCGTTCCGTTTTCTCTTTCTTTTCCTTTGGATAGATTTTCCGTTTTTCTATTCTTCCTTTTGATTGCTTCTTTTCTTCATTCCTTCCTCTCTTTTCTGTTTCTTTCTTTGAATTCTTCTTTCCTTTCAATTCCTTATTTTTCTCTATTTAATCTGTTCCTCGTTTCTCTTTCTTTATTTCTTCCTTTCGTTTATTTTTTCTTTCCTTCTTTCTCTTTCCGTTTACCTTTTCTTTTGCTTTCTTACTAACGTATTTCCTCCTCCTCCTCCTCCCTTTTTTTCTCTCTCTCTTCTCTTCCTGCTTCCAAATCACACATGATCCTTGGGCCCCACCCTTTCTGACCCTGCCCTCCTTGTCCCCCACTTCCAACCGACAGCAAACTTCTACCAGCCGCCGGAGCTTCCGCTTCAGGTCTTATCTTCGGTAGCGGCGGAATCCATTTGAAATCGACCCTGCATCAGCCGCTACTCTCATTGCCTCTGATGTACTGATGCCAATCTATGCCCGACCCCAAGCTCGAACCCTGACACACCCCAACCCGGCCCTTCGTCATCGCTTTCAAATTCTGACCACGCACATCTTTTTTTTTCTCTCTCTCTGTCGGATCCCCGACCTTCGACTCATCTTCGACTTTACTCTCCTTCCATCCACCCGATGACTTTTTTTCTTTGCTTCCCAAATATCGCCAACTCACGTTCGCTTCTTTTCATTCCTGCTTCCCATCGCAATCTATTACGAGCCACCTCTGTTCTTTCGCCTCTACAACGCCCTTTTTGTCGAAGTGGCACACATTCACTCGACATGATTTTAAGATCGCTTCCCCCCACACACATGAATTTACATACATATAAACGCAAAAGAAACACGTGTGAGCAACGATGAAGTCTTAGAGAGGTTGCAAACAAGGAGAAGGCTTATACTTAACATCAAGAAGAGGCAGTTGAAGTTTCTGGGACACATAATGAGGAAGGAGGGCCTGGAGAATCTGATACTCACGGGTCAAATAGAGGGAAAGAGAGAAGGCAGCGTGGGACATACCTGGCGAGCTTGAGCAGGTGGATGACAGAACGTGGTCTGGGGGAGGAAGCAGAGGGAAGGAACATATTGAGAGCTGCAAGCGATAGGGGGAAGGTGGAGAATCATGATCGCCTACGTCCTGAAAGGACATGGCACAAAGAAAGAAGATAATACATGCTTCGTTGTACAAGTCTCCTAAGGTACTTTTGTTTATTTTTTGTATGCGTACAAGTTATTTCTTTTTTTAGACTTGAGTCAGTCATTTAAGGGCCATACGTAACACTCTTCGGCGATCTTTCCGTTCCTGACTGACTAGGCAGAAGATTTTTTTTTCCGCGGAAGGTTGCCGTTTCGTTCTTCGGTAGACTGGTTGCCAACCATGACAATAGGAGCCAGCTGTCCTGCCATTCAACCCATAGTTGTGGTTTGATAAAAGAGACGGGTTCATGCCTTTCCAAAGGGTATTTGCGCGTAAGTGAAAGTAACGAACCCGACTGGAATTTGAACTCGGCTCTCCGATTTCTCACTACCAGCCGTTAACCATTGCAAAACACCACCTTCTTCCACAACAAAAATAAATGGTATTGTACACCGTATAACAATTGCTGAATGTAGACCTATTCTTAATTTTCAAATACGAGCAGTACACTGATGTTATGGTTTGACTGCCATCACGCGTTTTACAGTTGAAGGTAGTTCTGAGCATGACGATAAATTATATCCGGCAGCAAGGCTTCTAATTGGGAGATTGGAGGTTTTGAGGAGCGCAGAATCACCTCTTAATTGTTGTTGTTCCCAAGTTCACTCTGACCAAGGGTGGTAGCACCTGTTAGGGTCCAAGCTATGGGCAAATAGTGAACCTCCCAAGCAAAAACTCTCGGAAAGTATACATTTTTATATTAAAAAAATACCAACAATATTTATTTATAGTAAAATGACCAACAATACATTTTATATGTAGTTGAAGCCATACAACTGCGTTCAAAATATTTAAATTGATAAATAATCCATAGAGGTGTTGATATGCCGTTAAACAAAATCAACCATTCAGAAGTTACATATCACATTCGAGTTCTTGGTATATTGCGTATTGAGATTGATACAATTATTATTATTATTATTATTATTATTATTACTACTACTAGCAGTAGAGCCCGGCGTTGCCCGGGGTATGTAACAGTAAGAGATAGATCAAGTATCGACCATCATAAAGACTGAAAAATAAAATTGACAAAGATTATTGTTTAAGCTTGACGGACACGCATGTCTTAATTAGTTTTTTTTTTTTTTTGTTTTTGTTTTTTTTTACGAATTGGTCAAACCCAAACTCAAACAAAAACATTGTTTTCAACCGTTATGAGTCTACCGATTGAATAGAATTGTATTATAAACAATTGTCTTGTAAATGGAATTTTTAAAGCATTCTGAATGTAAAAATAAAGAAAAAAGTGTGCAAGACAATAAGAAACACAACCTGCCAAAAAAAAGAGAGTTTTGTTGAAATCGGTTGAAAAATGTAGGAAATCCGAACCCATATATAAACGAACATACACACACACACACACACACACACACACACACACACACACACATACACACAACCTGGGTTTTATAATAAGTATAACTCGATATGAGTTGTCCCGCTTTCATTCTCGTGTTTTCAAATTGATTTCGTGCAAAAACAATTGTGTTTTTCCAATTTTTGGTACTGTCAGAACCACCGCAAGGTAATTTTACGGAGTCCTGTGAAGTTTTGTTGAAATCGGTTGAAAAATGTAGGAAATCCGATCCAATATATAAACGAACACATACACACACACACGCGCGCGCGCGCGCGCGCACACACACACACACACACACGCACACACAACCTGGGTTTTATAATAAGTATGATTATTATTATTATTATTGTAGTAGTAGTAGTAGTAGTAGTAGTAGTTGTAGTATAGCAAAAAATAATCCTCGAAAGTAGATTATAATTCAACGGAAATCGTTTGAAATCAACAAACTTTTGGACAAATTTTCTTCGGTCTGAGAGCAAAATGTATCAGTTTTTTCAACCCATCTGCTGTGTTTTTGTCTTCGAGCATTTCACGGAAAAAAAGTTTTAAGGAATGCTTAGTTCCGAGTATCCCGACCCTGCGGCAAAATATCCCACTCATTATACTAAAGAGGGAGAATTGGAATACTGTCGCCAGTGTGACAGTGGTTGCGAGGACTCGCCAGTTTTTGTTCTTGGTCCGTATGTACGCCAAAGATGGAAGTTGGTGGATACCGACATCAACATGGATACTGCTTACGAGGACTGGGAAAGTTTTGTCCTGTATGTAGAGCACTGCACATTAAAGCAACTTGTGTTACATCCTACCACCGTAAGGAGATATGTAAATACGATCAAACTGTAATATCTGTTCTCTGCTCTAAACTATGAATGAAGCCAATCCTAGAGATTACAACTCAGTTGGCAGTACCTTCTCCATTGCTGCAAAGAGGGAGTGTTGATGGCCAGCATGACAGTGGTCACGGAGATTGGGCAAGTTTTTCCTTGGCCTGAAAGAAAGTTTAAAGTATTGTAAGCGTCTGAGCACCACACATTAAACTGAATTTATGTCGCATCCTAACACCGTTGAGCGGTGGTAGATAAAATCTATCAACGTGTTTTACAGAAATCAAGATAGCGTAACCATTATCGGCTTAGAAGTTGAATTCGATGAGCTATATTCAACTACCGTTCAATTCTGTTTCCTGCTTTCAGGTGTTAACCAGTCTAGAAGAAGGAAAGCTTTGAATTCAAAACTAGCCTAAAGAGGAATATTTTCCATCAGGCTATCTTACCCAAGATACATCACTGCTTCTACGACTGAAGCACATGTGGTACTCTTACGACACTAATGGGTTACGGGCGTCGTGATGTTAGACCTCTTTGGGATATACCGTATATTTCCGTGTATAAATCACAAAAATTACCCTTAAAAATTGTCTTATACTACAATTCTAAAAGAGAAAGTTTAAATTCTGCGTGATGTTTGTTCGGTAGGCTAATCTCTGTCTCAGTGAGATAAGCAATAATGTACATGAAAAGATTCACATTATCAAATAAATTGATAATAGTAATAAAGCCATTTCTATCTTATGTCTTACTGGCATAACTTGATAATAAATTGCCTGTCTGAAAAATAATTCCATATCAATGAAGTCAACTTGTATTCATGCAAGCTCAGCTGAGAAAATGTAAACATGGAGTTATGATTGCAAATAAAAACAATGTTGAAATTGGAATGTAATATTGTCGTGGGTTATCGTAGTAGTATTTTGTGATTGTCGATGAAGTATAAGTAAATGGCCATTGGTACACCAGGCTGTTTGTAATTGTTTAGATAAAGAAGAAGAAGAGGAGATCACGTGATGAAACGTAAACAAAACAATGATCCCATATATAAACGAACACGCACACACACAACCTGGGTTTTATAATAAGTATAACTCGATATGAGTTGTCCCCCTTTCATTCTCGTGTTTCCAAATTGATTTCGTGCAAAAACAATGGTGTTTTTCCAATTCTAGAACCGGTTTTGTTATTTCGTTTATCTTGAATTTCTACAGATACAGTAACAACATTTCCAACAACATCATCTTTATATAACCAATAAGAAGTCGTCTTATACCTCGGGTATAGCATAAATTCGTTGAAATTTGCTATATTTTTTTGACCTCGTCTTATCTAAAGTTCGCCTTATACGCGGAAATATACGGTAAATGTAAAACATTTAACGAATGTTTTTTTACTGTTTTCATAGAAATTGTCAAATTCTATTTTAATTAAGATCAACAGTTGGAAAGAGTGAAAAACTCGTTGACTTAGAGAGACAGGGAATTGGGTGATTCAGGACAGTAGACAGAAAGATTCTGTCCAAACTGTCCGATGAGTCGAAAGATATTGGTACTTGGCTGATAAGCGGGTGACTGATGGATCGATACTTCTCGCTCGGGTAATGTCACGACACAGCGAAACAGACATGAACTAATTGAAATCAATATAAATAACACGGTTGGATAGATAAATAGGAACAGTAAGATAGATAGATAGATAGATAGATAGATAGATCTGGATAGATAGATAGAGAGATAGATAGATAGATAACGAAGAGACAAGGATAGATAGATAGATAGATAGATAGATAGATAACGAAGAGATCTGGATAGATAGATAGATAGATAGATAGATAGATAGATAGATAGATAGATAGATAGATAACGAAGAGATCTGGATAGATAGATAGATAGATATGAACAGTTTGGCACTGCAAAAAAGTAAGAGAGGTGAGTAAAGTGGAATAGATAGATAGATAGATAGATAGATAGATAGATAGATAGATAGATAGATAGATGCGAACAGAATATTTAATTGGGTGTGAATACTGACAACAGGTGTAAGAGGGAAACAGATGATAAGCAGAATCCTGACTAGATAGATATGAAGAGAGATTTATCAAATCACACACACACACACACACACATATATATATATATATATATATATATATATATATATATATATATATATATAATTTATAAAGAATTTATGGATTTATTTCTAGTCCGATATTTTTACTACTTCAAATGTTATTCCATTGGATACTTCATATTCGAAGCAGACGCTCCAGTTTTATTTATTAAACTGTGTGTATAAATTCTATCGCATATGCTTTTTATTATAATCAGCGAATAATTTCACTCTTTCCAAGGAAAGGGTGTAGAATTTTGTGGTAATAAGGCATGGTAGAGTAATGGATATCAGCTCGCGTGGAGGAATCGGAGTGCCAAGTTCGAATTCCAGTCGAATTCATTACCTTCACTTACGTACTAATACCCTTGGGAAAGGTATGAATCCTCTTCTTCTCCTCCCAGATATGGCTAATGACGGATTCTATAGCCTTGGATGACAACTGGTCTACCGCAGAAAGAAATGGCAACCTACTACGGGAAGAAAATCTGCTTCCTCTGTCATGTATCGAAAGATACATGATCGCCTGAGCGAATATATTTTTGTTTTGTTTTCTAGTCTGTGTTGTGCTTGAGACATTTTTATACTAGTAATTTAATTTCTTTGCTTAGTTTAAGAACACAGCCAAGATGTTTTTGCCTCGTGCTATTTAGGGGAGGGATTTTAGTTTAATACTTCTAGTATCTTCAAACGTTTTTAGAACTAGATTTTAATGTAGTTTCGCATTATTATCATTGTTATCATTTTCACATTACTTAGAAAAGCGTGCGATTCAAGAAACGAAAAAGAAAAGACAATGTTTAACAATATTTAACCATACTTTGACAATATGTCTGTTTTCTGTAAGTAATGTTCTCTGTATCGCGCCAGAAGGTTCTTCTTGTCGGAGTCCATCTTTTAAATCTACAAATCAACCATTCGTCCTTGCATGGAATACTGCTGCCATATATGGTCTGGTGTTCCCGCTGTTCATCTCGCGGTCCTCGACAAAATCCAGAGGCGGATATGGAACGTGATTGGTTCTGATCTGGCGTCTCGTCTACATTCCCTATCTCACAGACGTGATGTGCCTTCCCTCTGTCTTTTCTATAAGTATTTTCCTGACAACTGATCCGACGAGCTACTTTCACTCTTTCCCAAACTGAATTTAAGCGTGCTCCTAAGTTAGCATCTCTGTCCCACCCTTTCACTGCCAAAACGGCTAAATGGAGCCATCTCTTATACTCCAACAATATATTATCTTGCACATCCCGTCAGTGGAACTCCCTTCCTATCACTTGCTTCCCTGATAGCTCTGATCTTCAAATATTCAAATGTAATCTCAATCGACATCTTCTGATGTCTTGACCTTGATCACTGTCCTTCTCTTTATCCTTTCCCCCAAACACTCCTCTTTACTCTTACTTTCACTCTCTGTAACCCCTTGCGTTCTAGTGGAACATCTGCATTGCTTGGGACGATTTGCTTAAAAAAAAAAACAAAAAAAAACATCGCTTGTCTTCAGAAAATAATTCATATTTTTAAACATCACTTGAAGGCAGACAAACTGGAAAATATTATTAAACATTGTTAAACGCTGTGTTTTTTTTTCTTTTCTTAAGTCAAACTTTACACTAAGTTTGGTAAAATATCAAAAGAGTTACATCAATCATGTTTATTATTATTATTATTGTTATTCGAATGAACACTTTTGGAATAGAGATACTGATTGATTCATTCATTTTTTTACGGTTTATCAACCATTTGCAGTTTATTTAAAGCCAGAAAATATTTTTAAATTTTAATACTTTTTTTGGAGGGGGGGGAAGAGATAATAGTTTAGTGATACAAATCTTACTAATTAACCCATAGCTAGGGAGAAGTGGTGAATTCATACCTTTACCAAAGGTATTTGCGCGTAAAGGAATATAACGAACCCAACAGGAATTGGAACCCGGCTATTCTTATTAACAATTCTGAGCCACTATACCACTCGCACATCCAAGCTTACAGCACCTAGTATTCCCAAATGGTTACCCATCTAGGCACTGGCCAGGCTCGACGTTGCTTAACTTCGGTGATCGCACGAGAATTGTTTCAACGTAATGTGGCCGTAATCCAGGAACAGGAAGCGAAATAGAAACTGCAAATGAATCTAAATGAGAAGCAATAATGGCGACAAAAGGCAAAAGAATTTCTACCCTTATAAATATTATAAATTTTTTTTTTATTTATTCGGTCGAGCTAGCTCGGACATTCATCGCGGTCCTGCATCAAGGGCTGAAGGTCATTAGGGTTGCACTTTATGTCATAACATCGCTAGTCAATATTGGTGATTGCTGCACGACCAGCCCATCTTACGACATGGCTAGATGTCCAGCCAACATTAGATGAATACTAAACGACTAAAAGACAAACATGATTATCACGCATATTATAAATACTTAATAAATATTATTGATGTATTTTATATATGCCTGGTGGGGGGTGGGGTGGATGAGAGATCAAAGATTCCGAGAAGAGATCGATGATCTAAAATGTTTAGGATCCCATTGGGCGAAATGTAATTCCAAGAATTTATAAATCTTTTGTGCAATCTATCTATATCTATACTTCTCAAAATGTGTGTACAGGGGGTCGACACTATTTTTTAGACACTTTATTTTTTCAAACACAGGCAGTCTGTACTGTTTTAGTGTAATGACAATAACATTTAAAAACTGTTTCAATACTACAAATGGAAAAGCAGAATTCAAATTAGAAGTATTTTTATTTTTTTACAAATTTTCACATTACACAGTATTTTTCGGACATTGCAGAAACAATGCTAATAGTTTATAGCAGAAACCTTTTTTTCAATGACTTCTATCAGTCTATCTTCATAATGTTCGTACATATTGATAATAACGTCTATTCGTGTTTCTAGCAGTCTATTTTTAGAATCTTGTATGCGCTGCCACAGTTCAGCCTCTCTGGTTATTTCTGGCCCGTCGTAAACAAGTTCTGCAAGCATTTCTCATATGTTTTCAATTAAATTTAAGTCTGGACTTCTTGCAGGTCATTCCAGAATAGTTATATTTGCTTCACACATCCAATTTTTCACTGATTGGCCACATGGATGTGGCAGTTATCTTGCTGCAAATTAAAATTACTTCCCATTTCTTTTTCTATGAGTGGTAGGGCTCTCTTTTCCAAAAGTTCTCTGTAGCTCAAGCTATTTTGACGTCATTTTAACCACTCGTACCAGAAGTTTTCCATTCGGAAATACCATACTCCAAACTATGATTCCTCCTCCTCCCATCTGTCTCTTGTTGAGAATAACAGGTTCACCTTTTCTCGACCATGTACACCACCCGTCAGGTCCATCGAACTTAAAACGTTATTCATCAGTAAATATCACTTTCTTGAAATCGACATGGTTTGTTATCCATCTTTTGTCGCTTCCCAGCCTTGCCTCCTTGTGTTTTCTCGTTAGTGTAACTCTTTTCTTGATTTTAGCATACTTAAGTCCAATTTCGTGTAGCTTTCTTTGTACAGTTCGAACACTGACGTCAAGTTCACACTTCTCCTTTACTTTCTTCGCTGTCACCTTTTCTCCAGATGATAACAACCTCGTAACACTCCTCTTCATTCTTCTTTCTGTTCTCTTGGAAATTGTTTTTTTTTTCGTCCTCTCTTCTTCTTCTTCCGCTCATAGTCTGTACTTAGCATGTATTCAACTGTTGACTTCGATAGCTTCATCTCAGCGGTGATCTTTCGGATGCTGAGCCCGTCTTCTCTCTTCTTTTGGACCAAACTGATGACTTCTTTTGAATGCATTCTTCTTCAGGATTTTAATACGTTTTCGCACTGAATGGTAAAGATACTCAAATGTAATGGTCAGGGTACAATTTACCTGCAGAAAATTTGCATATTGTAGACGTTCGACGACTAAATCATTAAAAAAAACCCGGAATTTGTGTCATGTCCGAAAAATAGTGTCACCTAAGTTGAAGTAAAACTAAAGAAAACATGAAACCAAAGACAAACCCATCAATCAATGTTCATACCATTAATGGACAATTACTGCTGAACTACCTACTCATCAACACAAAAGCTCACGGCAGCAAAAAAAACACCTTTAAGCACACTTTTCAAAGTGTCCCAAAAATAGTGTCGGCCCCCTGTGTGTGTGTGTGTGTGTGTGTGTGTGTGTGTGTGTGTGTGTGTGTGTGTGTGTATAATCGAATGTTGTTTATGCGTTTCTAGTTTTTATCCGATTTCGATGAATTTTTTTGTTTGATAGTGCCGGTTTTGAGTCCAAATTGTTGGCGGCAATGACTCTCCACTACTTCCTGTCCTTTATAACTCTCAGCAACGTTTTTTTACTATCTGTTCTTGGATAGATATCTTTCATAAAACTTTAATAAAAATAAATACTTTAAATTAAAATTAAATTTAAATTAAATTATTACAATAATATTATCTATATCTATCATTTCTCAAAATGTGTGTGTATGTATGTGTGTGTGTGATGGAATGTTGGCCAAAGCTTTCAATCTCTCCCAGGTAAGGTTACCTTTTCCGTTGCATAATGCCTACTATATATTTTTAAGGCGTTGCTTTCATTGTCGTTTATAGCCATTCCCAGTTTAATTTTTTTAATTGTTTTTGTATTACATTCACCGTAATAATAAGTAAGCTTGCTTTTTTATTACTCAACATTTATTTTTCCAATCTTTCCTAAAAGTATTCGAGTTTAGTGATCCCTGTAGATGTACAGCGTTCTCTTCTGGTATTTGTCCAAGCATTCCATTTGGCAATTCATACTTGCCTAAGACATGCCACCAAAGAAAATAACTTGCCTAGGTTACAAAACCACTGCCGCCAGGTTCGCCATGCGAATAAGGGATAACGAATCGTCTTTAGAACGTTTAGTTAACCTGTCTCAAAATGCCTCTCGGAATACTTCAGAGCCACTGAGTCCGAAGATCAACGTAGCCATCGGCTTTCCAAAAGAGCATACCTGAACGCTACTGCGCGCGAGGCTGAAACTGCGGATCAAAGGACTTCAACTGCTGCTGTGCGTGAGGCTGAAATATTCTTGAGAACGCAAAACGACTCTTTTCAGGGCGACCCCTCATTCAAATTGTTACCCCCCACCCACCACCACCACCATTTGAGGATGTGCCTCAGTTGCACCCAAATGTTGTTACTAATATTGATTTTCGGGTGGGCTGACTTTAAACTTATAATGCTCCAATTGAACAATAAATAATCCCAGTAATGAAAGACCTGGTCGTAGACAGGTTATACTGCTCGTATTATCAAAATCCAATTCTTATTTACGTTACAAATATAAAAGCCATTAAAAAATATTTTGTCTGGTTTGGTTTACGGAGTATCAACCTCAATGGGTAATTTAACGCCGACAAATTTTTTATTAGTGGTAATCTTCTTTTTTTTTTCAAAAATGTATAGCTCGTAATTTTTTTTAAAATATATTTCTGTTAATAATGTATTGCTTGCAATAATTTTTTCGTCAAAAATTGAATGCTGGTAATAATATTTTTACAAAGTATTTCTGGTATTAAAACCTATTTTGGCACTTTCATAGTGTTTGTCCCCAGTTTGAGGGTTAACTATATGCCCATAGCTGAGACCTTAACAGGTGCTACCACCCTGGGTCAGGGTGGACCTTGGCACAGCAGCAATTAAGAGGTGGTTCCACGCTCTTCAAAACAGCCTGATCAGATGCCTTGCTGTTGGATGTAGTTAATCGTCTTACCCAGGACACGGATGTAGTTTATCGTCAGACCCAGGACGTTTAAAAAATGTACTTACATGAATGTTCTACTGCAATTACATACGAAGTGAAAAGAGGGAATTTTACAGAAAACAAAAGTTTTGTACGTCTCCATTTTTCTGTTTTATTTATTTATTTTGGAATGCCAATTCTTGCTACATATATCTTTTTTCTTTTTGTGTGTGATACAGTAACAGACATATGTTTTCATTGCCTGGGTAAGATCTTAATTCAAACATATGAGACATTTGCTGCTCCGTCAGCGGGATTAAAATACGCCACCCACATACTGTTGAGAAGACGAAGACCTCCCGTTGGAAGTGGCCACCTTCCGGGTAGATGCGTTCAAACTAATTCGGTTAATTTCTATCTTTTTGACACTAGTGTAAACCTGACCTATGTTTCTCTTTTTGACTCTAGAATAATATCGGACCTATGCCGACTGTTTTGATGTTAGTATAAAACCGGAGCTATGACAACCTTTTTGACACTAGAGTAATATTGGACCAATGCCGACTGTTTTGATGTTAGTATAAAACCGGAGCTATGACAACCTTTTTGACACTAGAGTAATATTGGACCAATGCCGACTGTTTTGATGTTAGTATAAAACCGGAGCTATGACAACCTTTTTGACACTAGAGTAATATTGGACCAATGCCGACTGTTTTGATGTTAGTATAAAACCGGAGCTATGACAACCTTTTTGACACTAGAGTAATATTGGACCTATGCCGACTGTTTTGATGTTAGTTAAAACCGGATAAACCGGAGCTATGACAACCTTTTTGACACTAGACAACCTAATATTGGACCAATGCCGACTGTTTTGATGTTAGTATAAAACCGGAGCTATGACAACCTTTTTGACACTAGAGTAATATTGGACCTAGGCCGACTGTTTTGATGTTAGTATAAAACCGGAGCTATGTCAGCTTTTTTGACTCGAATGTAAAATCGAACGTATGTCTATATTTTTGCTTTCGTGTAAAACTGAATCTATGTCTATTATTTTGACTAGTGTAAAATAGGACCAATGTCTACCTTTTTGATTCGAGTGTAAAACTGGACCTATGTCTATTGTTTTCACGTTAGTCTAAAGCTGGTCCTATGTCTACCTTTTTGATTCGAGTGTAAAACTGGACCTATGTCTATTGTTTTCACGTTAGTCTAAAGCTGGTCCTATGTCTACCTTTTTGATTCGAGTGTAAAATTCGGAATTAATTCTATCTTTTTTATTCGAGGTTAAAACCGGGCCTTTCTACTATTCGAGTGTAAATTGGACTTATGTCAACCTTTTCTCGTGTCAAACCGAATCTATGTCTACTATTTTGACTATAGTGCCTAACCGAGTCTATTTTGTCTACATTTTTGACAATTCTATGTGATTTTTGACCTGTGAGACTTATATTCCATATTAAAATTATCCCAGTAAGAGCTATCGTTAGATTCACTAACCTACCGTAATCTTGACATGTTTGAAGTAGATTAGAGTCGACTCCAGTCTTATGACGGCTGTCATCAATGCTTACCGGTCCTCCTGTATAACTTCCATCTTTGTATAAGTCATTTGCAATTTGAAAATCTCTTTGTATCACTTCCGAGCATTGCGCTCCCTAACTTTATCTTTGTCAAACGCTGTACAGATTCCGCGTGTCACTTCTGATACTTGATTTTGATTTCACTCGTTACTATTGTAGGTATGCAATTCTGAATGTCATCTCGAATCCACTGATATAATGCTGACGATGTGTTGCCATTCGAAAGCGTTGAAAAGAATGCCAAAAAGAAAATGAACGTTTTCAGTTTTATACCTGTAAAAGAGATCTTGTAATATTTAGTAAAACACTATTTTGACGCGTAATTGTGCACGTATATTTTGAATTCAATAGAAAATGCAATGGCCTCTAATCATGAACTATGATTAGAAGTCACTTTAATATAACTGGTTTTAATTATATTAATTATTATTAGTTTTCGAGAATCCCTAATGCCTAAAATGAAATTAAACTTTGCACCAGGCGGACAAAACGTCTTGAATTCTGCCGTGTATGAATGATTCAGTAATTTGTATTTATTTGCATTGCGAGTAAAATCAACATTAAAATCTAGCTTATCGTTGTAATCTATTAATACACTAGCAGTCACTTGACTTAAAATATTTTTGCCCTTCCTTGCCTTTAAAGGAGTGCCCTTTGCCGTGCTGATGTTGCTACATGCCTTACGTCTTGCCTATCTCACACTGCGAATTTTTTCTAAGCTCTATTCTAAACATTAAATCTGTTACGAAAAAAGAACTAAACAAAATGAACACAAAACGATCAGCTTTAAAAAAAGGACTCGTAACTGGAAAAACCGAATGAAAAAAGAATGTTAACAACAAATACTTTTTCACACACAACCCAGTTCTGCGGAATCAGAATCAACGTTGAGTTTAAGCAAGCGAATGAGCCAATTGGAATAAAGTGCCATGCAGATTTAAATTTTTCCCACCTGTGACGAATGCAGCTATCGATTTTTTTGCATGCTAGTTAACATTCGTGTCAATCTTCCTGCCTATTCGTGGCAGCCAGCTATAGGCTCTTACTCTGGCCAGTAGAAAATGGCCGCAAACTACATGAAAACTGCCGTAGAAGCATGAAAAATCGATTATTTCCACTATCGTTGGGAGTTGGGAAATGCAAAGTCGGTCTTGGCCTTCCCGCTAACTTGGAGCATGTGCATGTAAATTTTGGTGCAAATCCGTCGAAAATTGCGGCCGTGCATTTGTTATACACACACACACACACACAGACACACACAGACACACACACACACATCCTGCCTTTTATAGATAGAGATTTTAGAAAATAGTCTTGGCTACGTCAGACAATTTCAGTATTCTTCTCGGATAAAGCTTTGTTCTCACACCTAAGCTCTGCCTATAGTACTGTCGAGGTTACCGCGTACTTTTCCGTTATCTGCTATTTTTGTCATCATTTCACCCCAAGAAAAAGGCGATAATGTCACTAAGACGCAAGATGGTTACTTGGAATGGAAGAGAATGAGAAGACTTTAATTAAGAGAAAGGACAATAAAGTGGCAGGCTTCAGGAAGACAGAAGATGGCGATTCACGTTGCATTTAATTTTTTGAATTTAGGTGATTAACGATGAAAACGAATAATAAAGCAGAACAATTATAACAATATACTGGAATAACAGTTATGTGATAAACAATTCTTTTTTACAGTAGATCTTAGGAAATTTAACACAAGTAATTTTTTATTTCATTATTAATTATACACTCTATCTAACTATATATATATATATATATATATATATATATATATATATATATATATATATATATATATATATATATATATATATACAATCGCTTTCTCAGATCATTTGCAAAAAAAGGCTTCAGGCGAATAAAACCTGTAGGTGTTAGCGAGGACCATCGTTCTTCGAACCTCGTAGAATGGCGCTGTACAATCACAAACAAAGAAATGTGCCAAATGGCAGAAGCTACATAACTCGAAGACGTTCAACAATTGCAACAACTAAAAAGGATAGGTATATGTAGATTTGCTTATTGCCCAGTTTACACTCCAGTTCTCGTACGATCACCGAAGTTAAGAAACGTCAAGCCTGGTCAGTACCTAGATGGGTGACCGTCTGAGAATGCTAGGTGCTGCATTCTTGGATGTGCAGGTTGTATAAGAAGGTCCTCACGGTCGCAAGATAAAAAATGTGTCTCCTGCACACAACAAACATCCACCCCGAGGCACTGAAGATCGCGATCATGTCGCGCCCTTCGAGACTCCGATCTCAGGCCCCGGGCATTCAAACTTGCTGACCATAATGAAAGCCAATCAGTGTTGCTTTCCTGTGTTGAACATGGCCGGGGAAAGGACACTGACGGCCTCTCCCATTGAACCAGTTCCCAACTGAGTACTGATGGAGCCATCGGGAGACAGGCCACCGACGTCCAAGGAGACAGTTAACTGAATAGCTCTATACAGGGAGGGGTGAACAAAAAGCGGGAACCTCCCTGCACAAAATTGTTGTAACTTATTAAGAGTTTCATTATCAAAACATGTTATTGGAGAAAATTTGGTTCGCCTCTGCTACCACGGATCAAATCTACTGCCCAGCCTCACCAGCACGGATGACCGTCAAGACTCTCTTCGCGTTTGGGAAGTTCATTGGATCTTCAGCATCTAATTCTCCAATCTTCCTGAAATTTAGAAGAGTCTTTAGATTGTTTAATTTTTTTGAATGAAGAAGAGCCTTGTTTTCCAATTCCTTGGAGACCCGGCACACGTCCATTCCTATGTTGTATATGGGTTTTGGTTTCTTTATTTGTGAATTTTCTGCAGTATCAGGAGACGGACTCCTTTGTCTTTTCGATGGTGGAGGAGTGCAGGTGAGAAGTTTTGACTGGGGAAGGCTTTGGTGTAATGGGGGGGGTATTTGTAGCGGTGGGAAGGTCTTTTGAAGCAGGCTTTTTTAAGGTTGTAAGTTTGGAGGGCGTGGGAGATGGGGATCTCACGACAGGAGGAGGAGCCATAATGTGTTTCTTGGAAGAAGGGGAAGACGGTGTCGAGGAAATAGGACAAGATTTTTTGGGGTAGCCGTTTTTAGAGATTTCTTAAGTTGTTGCAGTTTTTCTGCCTTCTCAAAAGAAGGCTCATAATGTAATTTTTGTTGCCGCAGTTTATCTGTATAGCGGGTCGAGGAGTTGCCCTTTGAGCTGGTAGAGGGGATGGGACTGTATGTGTCACTAACCTTGGGGGCTTCATTGGGACGAGGACCCGCTGCCTGGAGCTTCCCTCTAGCCTTACCAACAACCTGCCATTCCCCTTTTTCCTTCTCCGCAAACGCACTAGCGGTTGCGGAGAAGGAAAAAGGTTTTCGGGGAGTGAAATATAGCGATACATCTAGACGTCACGCGACTTCCTATATGTGCGTTTCCTTTATGGGATCGCCTGCGTTTGCTCACTGGCGATCTATGTTCAAACTCAAATGTCGTCAGCGACACTTTATTCCTATATAACCCAAGGCAATGTTGTTTATCTACGGAGGGCAGTGCCGGATTTATATATGGGCTGCAGCCCAGAGGCTCTAAGACTAGAGGGTCTGCAACAATAATATAATTATATTATAATATTATTATTATTTTCAGCAGTGGCGATGTAAGATCACAAAAGAATAACAAGTCAGATTTTTTTCGTTCTCCATCAATGTTTTTTAGGATCCTTTGCAAGTGGATTTGAATACTAGAATTTCAGTCTAACACAGGCCCTTCACTCTCGATACATTCATGCAGAATGTAAAGTTCGGACAAAAAATATGAAGTTGTTGATGAAATAAACTGGCTGAGTTAGTTGAAGTTCATCATGCATTATACCAAAAAAAAAACATCATCTAAAAATATATCTTTTTTTTTTTTATAGACACGGGAGGCGAATATACGTAATGAAGGATCCCCAAGTTCTACGGCCTAAATCCTTCCCAGGCCGAGAGAGAGAGAATAGTTGGAAATCATATTTTTCCACAAGAACATTGGAGCGAAAATGAACGTAACAAGACTAGAAATGGATACCAATTTAGGGCATACGGCCATATCACGTTGATACGACTAGTCAGTATCCAAGTGGGTGACTCCTTAGGAAATCCAGGTGCTGTAAACTTAGGTGTGCGGATGGTGTAATGGATAACGGCTGGGAATTGGAAAGCGGAGTGCCGAGTTCTAATTCCAGTCGAATTCGTTATATTCACTTGCAAGCAAATGGCCTTAGGTAAGGTATGGATACATCTCTTGTCCCCCAGCTATGGGTTAATTAGTACGACCTGCCCAGGCCGAGGGAGAGAATAGTTGGGTGTCATATTTTTCCCCAAGACCATCGGAGCGAAAATGAACAAGACTAGAAATGAATCCCAATTTGGGGCTTACGGCTATATCACGTTGAAATACCGGTTCTCGTCCCTTCACCAACGGTAAACAACAACTGGTCAGTATCTAGGTGGGTGACCCCTTAGGAATACCAGGTGCTTTAAGCTTGGGTGTGCGGGTGGTGTAATGGATAACAGCTGGGAATTGGAAATCGGAGAGCCGAGTTCCAATTCCAGTCGAATTCGTTATATTCACTTGCACGCAAATGCCCGTAGGTAAGGTATGGATCCATCTCTTGTCCCCCAGATATGGGTTAATTAGTACGATTTATTATCTCCAATAAATTCTTACATTATAAAAATGGCTTTGAACAACCTGCAAAAACTATAAATCAATCAACATTCTGTTAGAATATTTTCAGTATATAAAATAATTTCGATTGAATAAATCCAATTGATTTCGATCGTAGATATGTCTAACTCGAAAAACATCGACAGAAAAATTTGGTTCTTTGTACGTTTCCCATCAACGTTATGTTGGGTTTTATTATCCTTCGTAAGAACGCTCAACTTGCAGACTTTGTAAAGAATAGGAAAATTGTTGGAATTGGTACAGACACCCGACATCAAAATGAACGGTGAGAAACGTGTCAACATGAATTTCTTTGATTAGGAGTTATTAATATTTACATACTGACTATTACCTCGATCTTTGTTGTTGTTATCATGACGTTTCAACTGATGTTTTCTCTGGCCTACATCAGATGATTGCTGATCCAGGCAAGCTTCAAGGAATTTCAAACTGAGCTCATCTACGGAGGTAGATTGTTCTCATTCCGATGACTACATCTAGAAATATCTTGTCTAGTTCTTCTTTAATACTGCTCAGATATTGCTCTCCCGATTTCCATTGAGTTCATGTCCGCGTTTCCGCTATTTTATGAATAGATTACGGTACCAAATTCACGTACTAATGCTTTCATCCGATTGGCTATTGCCCTGTGGGACAATTCTGAATGAAGAACTTGGAGACTTAAACCTGACCTGCCTGCTAATGCGGAACGAGAACAACACTGGGCTACGAAAATAAACATTTTTTCTTTTAAAAAGATTTCTCTTACATAAAGAACAAACGGATATATTTTTTTTTAATTTAAGAACAAAAATTTACATAAATGAATAAAAGTATATATCCGTTTAATTTACATTTAAGAATTATTATCTTTGTAACAGTTAAGTGCAATAACTCTGTAAAAATTCAGTGATCAGTTTGACACTATCAACATTATGAATAGGGTCCGTCTTTTAAAACGATAAAATTCAATCTTATTGTTTCTCACAAATGTGGCCTAAAGAAGGTCTATTGAATGCTAATCTATAAGAATTATTTCTCCAAAATATTTTACTATTTTATTAGAGAAATCACTATATTTATGGCAGCAATCATTCATTGATGCATGTTTGCTTAAAGACCTTTGATAAATAACTCTTGAAATCCGCTTTTCTTTTTTACGTACAAGAAAACAGATGTCTGAATCCAATGAATATAAATATAGTTGCATCAGTTCAGACCTTCACATCTAAGACCCGCCGAGTCACCTACAGTAAGTTATGTGCCATGCGTGATACACGCGTAGGCGATCATGTATCTTTCGATACATGACTGACGAGAGAGATTTTTTTCCAGAGTAGGTTGCCATTTCTTTCTGCGGTAGACCAGTTGCCATGCTAGTTGTTAGTCTCCCCTGCTATTTACCATAGCTGGGATGGGGAGGAGAAGAGGATTCATACCTTTCCCAAGGGTATTAGCATGTAAGTGAATGTAATGGATTCGATTGGAATTCAAACTCGGCATATATACAAGAAATCAGTCAGTTATGTGCCATGCGGGATACACGCTTAAGCGATCATGTATCTTTCGATACATGACTGACGGGGCAGATTTTTTCCCACAGTAGGTTGCCATTTCTTTTTAAGTTAGACCAGTTGCCATCCAAGGCTATAGAACCTGGTCTCTCCTGCTATTTACCCAGAGCAGAAGAGGATTTATACCTTTGCCAAGGGTATTAGCACGTAAGTGAATGTAATGGATTCGACTGGAATTCGAACTCGGCTCTCCGATTCATCAATCCGAGCCGCTATACATTAATCCACCGTGCCTGGAACGAATCATCCCTATTTCATTCGTATTCCGTCTGTAAGTTCCATTCAGATAGAGTCTTCCAGAGAACCGTTACTTTGTGGAAAAGATACTTCTCCAACTACTACGATTTTCAAATCTAAGAGCAACCGTTACCTAAATGAGTGATTTTTTTTACGGTTTATCAACCTTTTATAGATTCTGTCTATATTTCAGAGATGAGGCATTATGTACACTATTTACATTATTCACTGTGTCATGTGTCCTTAAGTCAGTGTTGAAAGGCGTTGGTTAGATCCAGGGACAGGACCCAAAGAGTTGTGAGTTCAATACCTGGTTAAGGCAGTGGAGAACTTGGAAAGGGGAATTAACAGGAGATAACTGATAACTGACATCCATTAGACATGGCATGTGGAACTAGAACAGTCTACCCTTGCGAGTGAAATAAAGGGTTCAGTTCGACATTCCAACCACCTGAAGAAGGCCGGAGCGTACAAAGGCTGAAATGTTGTGACAAATATGGCTACAAGGATGAGGACAATAGTCCGAAAAATGTAAATAGACTTTTACAGATTATCTAAATTCCGGAAATATTTTTAAGATTGTAAGAATCTTCTGGAGAAAATAATGATTTACTGATATTAATTAACCCATAGTTAGAGGGAGAATACGTGCATTCATACTTTTTTCAAGGGTATTTGCAATGAACCTAACGTGAATTTGAACACGGCTCTCCGATTTACAATTTCGAGCCGTTATTCTTTACACTCCTGCATTTCCAAGCTTACCACATTTTCTATTCCCAAGCGGTCGGCCACGAAGGTACTTATCAGGCTCCACGTTCGGTGATCGTAGAACCTGATACAGCTGCAAGCCTCAACCATTATTTGTCCTACATCCTCATAACATACGCTTCACACTTCCTCTTTTTCTGCTCTTACAGCGACCTTATTCAATAACACTCTATTTTGAGTGGCTCTTGGGCTTTGTATTGGGATAATAATAATATAAAGAAATCTATGATCGTTAATATGAGTATACATGACTGTCTATAGCTTTTTTTCCCTTTTATTAGTTGTGAAATTAAATGACTGTCAGACGAATGAAAGACTTTTGCTACTGAAGGTTATTTACGTCTATAGTCACCTATTCAAGTTTGTAGCGTGTCAGTGAAGAGGATTTGGGTCCATATAATTGGCAATGGGACAGAATTTAGGGAAAAGTAGATTCATGCTTTTCATAAGGTCAGCAATGTGAAATGAAAATGAACAGCATCAGTCTGAATCCGTCTACTCTCTCTCTCTCCCTCTCTCTCACACACACACACACGCACACTCTCTTTCTTTCCCTCTCTCTTTCTCTCTCTCTTAGTACTTCCCGCTAGATAAGCAGATATAAACATACTGAGACAGACAGGTAAAGATAGATAGATGCAAATAAAATGAAACAGATATATAGCTACAGATTGAGATAGATAGATAGATAGATAGATAGATAGATAGATAGATAGATAGATTACAGTTGACGTTGGATAGATAGGAAGCAAAACAGATGAATAGATAGATAGATAGATAGATAGATAGATAGATAGATAGATGAATTTACAGTTGACGTTGGATAGATAGGAGCCAAGCGAAACAGATAGATAGATAGATAGATAGATAGATAGATAGATAGATAGATAGATAGATAGATTACAGTTGACGTTGGATAGATAGGAGCCAAGCGAAACAGATAGATAGATAGATAGATAGATAGATAGATAGATAGATAGATAGATAGATAGATAGATAGATTACAGTTGACGTTGGATAGATAGGAGCCAAGCGAAACAGATAGATAGATAGATAGATAGATAGATAGATAGATAGATAGATAGATAGATAGATTACAGTTGACGTGGATAGATAGGAGCCAAGCGAAACAGATGAATAGATAGATAGATAGATAGATAGATAGATAGATGAATAGATTACAGTTGACGTTGGATAGATAGGAGCCAAGCGAAACAGATAGATAGATAGATAGATAGATAGATAGATAGATAGATAGATAGATAGATTACAGTTGACGCTGGAAAACGCGAATTGGCACAGGACGAAGCAACTCAGGAAAAACTGTGCTGGCCAATCAAGTGTAAACTCCTCACAAAATTGTTTATTTTAACGTTAAATATCTAAAGAAAAAATAAAACAAGCAAGCAGTTTTTTCTTTAATCTTGTCCTGTCGATAACTTGTGACTTGTCATTATCATCAATGTGTGAGCGCTCTTAAAAGAAAGAGTGAAAATGATACTACACGAATATACTTTATCTAACACGACAACCCACCAAATGAAAACTGACGTCATGTGCGGAAACGAGGTCCTACTCATACTTTAAACACTCAAAGACAAGATATAAAAGCAGTTCTACAAGGGCGTCCATGGTAATTAAGTAGTCTGCTCGATTTTCCTACCAAAAGTGAGATCTAATCTCACTTAATCCTTATGCTAGATTTTGACTTCGTCGAAATGAATAAAACCTTATTTTTCTCACTATATACTCGATCCCCAAACCCATTTGTTTTTTCTCTTAAGACACACGTTTCTTTTCTTTCTTAATTCTGATTTTTCGCTATTTTTTCCCGCCTTTGAATTCAACCCCACTAAGCATCCCTTGTCCCTAGTACTTCTGGCCGCAACTTGAAGAGAAAAAAAATGAAAATAAGTAAAGATGGAAGTCCGGATGTGTGATAAGATCAGGTTTTGCGAGAAGAAACAGTGATTAGGCGAGACATATTGCACAACCCTCATCCTGGTATTTAAATCCCATTCCCTATCACAACGCAGTCACATCCATACCCACAAAAAGAGAGACAGACAGACAGACAGAGAGAGAGAGAGAGAGAGAGAGTTTGTATAAAAAAATATACATTCTTACATACGCACTAGAAGTCGGATGCTCATTGGGTAAAGACGTTAGTACATTCATTTCTTTTGATATCGCCATAATTTAATTAAAATCGAGAATGCTTACAAACGTAAAACTCACTTTACGCGAGCACAATACCGTATGTATTCATTTATATTAACCCTGTAAACTTCTATATGGGAGGATAAGTCCACAGCCTCACAACGATAGGTGTTGCTGCTGTGAACGTAAGGTCCAACGGTTATTGGTAGGCGGTAACGGTTATGTTTCAAATTATTCTAGAGGCTATTGAGTGGTAATCATTGTGGATCCGAATGCGGTTATTTGTAACTATTTTACAATGTGGTTTCTTAACGTTTTAACTCATTATTCATTTTTTATTATTTGTTGATTGTTATTTTTACGTTTAATTGTGATTATGTATGCATTCATAGTTTGTTAATTTATTATTTACTTAATTTCTTTACTTATTTATTGATTTAGATTTTTTGTTTATTTTATTTTACTTATTTTTTTTTTTTTCGTATTCGTTTTTACTTTTAGATTTTTAAGTAACGTAGTCAAAATCTGTTTTCATGTCTGCATTTTGAGATGAGCTCGTTTATTTAGTAGCATCTGTTGGTCTGGGAAAATAATTATCGCTAATTTCTTCTCTTGACAGAGTTTACAGTTATTGTTGTAGGCTGGTGCTCTTTTCCTTATTTTCCATGATATTTTTGGTATGATTTGGCATTTGTTTTTAATTTCTCATATATTTTTAGAAAATATTATGCTGTTGGCGTATTTAATATTTCTAAAGGGTATTTCGTGTCTGTAGTTTCTCAGTTTGCTAGGTCCTTCACTTACTCCAATGTATATTTTTTCTTTATTATCTGTTGATTTTAAAGTGGTTTGATATATTACATTGTTTTGCAATCAGTTGTCAGTTAAGGGACATTCTTTTTTTTTTTTTTTATAGTTTTGATTTGTGCGAGTAGTTTGTTTTATATATATTGTTTTTATATATATTCTCGGTGGGGTACTTATATAACCTCCCTTTATCCGTTTGTTTGGCGTGTGTACACTCGGTTGGATCAACATTGTTTATACGTCGATGCAGCCACTGACATTGATACTGCACCTGATAACTTTCGTAATTAACTTTCCCAAGGCCCTGCCTCTTTTGATGCTCTCGTGTGTCAGCGAATGCATGACCTATTTTGGTATTTCGTACACTTCTAGTATTTTCTGGAGCCGATTCCATATTATACTCCAATCATAAATATAGTGATCTGTAACCAAGAAATTATAAGATCAATTGTATTACATTTAGTTCTTATATACTGCACAAGTTTGTCGACTTCTCTTTTCATAGGTTTAAACAGTTTGGTAAGTCGTGTACTTCTTATTTGGTATCGTATAACGTTATAATTTATAATATGTTAGATTTTCAAAAATATACTATTAAAAATATTCGTTTCTACATTGCTTACTTCAATTTACTCACAGTCAGTGGTCTAAATGCTAAGTTTGTTAACGCATTTAGAGAATAAAATTGTTTTATTGGAATAAAAAAAAACAATTTAGATAAAAAAGCAACAAAACCATCGCTTATTTATGAAGAAACAACTTACAAAATATTGTTAATGGCTAACATGAAAAAGCTAACACCATTATACTGTTAAGGTGAGCAGGATACAAGATACTTGCTGGTATATATAAATGATAGAACCACACTTGATTGAGGCCATATTAAAAAAACACCACTAAGTTGAGCAAGATATAAAACACGGGCTGTTAGGTATAAACAATAAAGCCTCATTTATTCGATATTTCTTTAAGCAAACACTACTTAGCTGGGCAAGATATAAAACACAGGCTGTTAGGTATATGCAATAAAGCCTTATTTATTTGATATTACATTAAGCAAAAATTAAAAAGTTGGGCAATATATAAAACACGGGCTATTAGGTGTAAGCAATAATGCCTCATTTATTTGATATTACATTAAGTAAACACTACTGAGTTGGGAAAGATATAAAACACAAGCTGCTAGGTTGTGGAATCGCGCAGGGATTCCAACTATTTTTACGTGCGTACGCGGATTGCACTCCTTCCTTTCATGATCGGCTAGACATAGTAGTAAACCAGCCTGTTTGTTGCCGACGTGAGGAGGTCTGGCTGCTCCTGATTCCAGCTAGAACGGAATTTGAAGTTTTCCCGCGCATTTCTCTGACGTCACTGACAAACTTTGTTTTTCAAGTCAGTCACGGCCTGTTTCCAGAAGAAGGTTGACTCATTTATTTCGTGCCCCTTACCCATACGCGGGCCGGAATATCTTAACTAACCAAAAACTTCCTAGTGACTCCTTGGTTCATTATGCCGAATATTTTTCTTGTGATTGCAACTTGTTTCGAACAACATGTTTGAAATTTTCTACCGGAGAATGTAGAGTCTACGACACTGTCGTCATCACACTTTTAAAAAGACTAATTCATCGTCCTTCTGCGAACAACCTGTTCGAACTTTCCTCCGTTCACTATTAGCGAACGTAGAGTTTTTCGACTCAGCCGATTGGTGAACTTCACATATACCTTTTGAACTCTAACCTTTACGAACCAGTTTAAAAAAAAAGATAACATTACACACACATTATAAAACCTCGCAGTGAGTATTTTCTTTGTTGTGTATGCATGTACCTTTTGTATAAGAAGACTCTGTTCCAGAACTTTCCTTCTGAAGAAACTTTTCCCGCCTTAGCCATTTTGATTTTCGTTTTGGCGCGGAACATTAACATTCTATTACTGACTATTCGTTGTTGAGACCAAATATTTGTTATTAAAATAAAGTTTTATATTTGTCTTCCACCAGACTCGTTTTTGTCGTTTCCTCCTGGCTATCTATATTTTACTATTTTTATGCATGTGACGAATGACCCTTTTTCCTCGCTAAAGATCACACATTTATTATTTTTATTTTGTTAGTGGATTCGGTAGTCGTGAGTAGTGTCTGACACAAGGCCACCTTTTTCATAGGCCAACACTGCATGCTACCGGGTCTGCTACAAGGTATAAACAACAAAGCCTCATTTATTTGATATTACATTAAGCAAACACTCCTGATTTGGTCAAGTTATAAAACAATAAAACAGTTTGGTGTAAACAATGAAGACTCATTTTTTGATACTATTTTAAGTAAACATTACTGAGTTGTGCAAGGTATAAAACACGGGCTGTTATGTGTAATTTATAAAGCCTCTATTATTTTATATTAGATTAAGCAAACATTATCAAGTTGGGCAAGATATAAGAAACATGCAAATAGATATAAGCGGTAAAGCCTTTTTTTTTTAATGAAATGTATATCTAAATTTCTGGTCTTTCAGCAAACACCCGCATTTTGAGATTTATATATTAGATCGATTTTTAACGTACCCCTATTACTGAGGTGAGGAAAAAGATTTTAGAATTGTTTACTTCTCTCTGTATGTCTCTTCTCTCTTCTCTCTTCTCTCTCTATGATTGTGAGCATTGTTTAGTCTGGCGCAAGACTATTAGCTGCTTGATGTCTTGTCTTTCTAATTAGTCAGACATTGGATTAAACAGCAGACTTAACATCTGAACTATCTCCTCATCTCCTCCGTATTCCAAATAAAAAGAACGCCTTCCATTTAGACTGCATTTACCCAAGAACTGACACTTTATAAACCTGACTTCCTAGTAGATGCTTCCCTGAACACAGGAATCTTAATTTCTTCAAATCAAGGGTCAGTTGACATGCCCATGATATTAACTCTCTTCCACCCCACTCTTTTATTCATATCACACACATCATTAACAGTAAACTCTATCTGTTGGGTCTTTTATAGTGTGTATTTTGTATAAAATTATTTCAATATACGCACAGATTCTCAGCAAAAGAATGAAGACCGTGCTCTGGGTGTAAGTGATATCTTATTACTATATAAAACTCTGTGAACATTTTATCTTGTGTGTTTGCCAGAAGTCATATATAGAGAGTGGGGAAAAGAAAAATATAAAAATGGCATATAGAGAGAGTTGGGAAAAAAAAAGATGTAAATTTAATATCGTGTAGGTAGTGGGGGATGGAGCCGATTTTCTTAAGAGAATGTGTATAAAACACACGAAATCCAGCCCCAAACAAGATACGCACAGCTGACATCAAGGTTCACGCCACTCTAGCTTGTGAACTTAACAACCTCATGCTAAAAGCGACAGCGCTGACAAACTTCAAAGAGACCGCTTCAGACTACGGCAACACCGTCCACAATAAGAAACAAATTCTATCTCCTGTATCCTCTTGTGTAACGAATGCACGGCCGCAATTTTCGACGTATTTGCACCAAAATGTTACATGCACATGCTCCAAGTTAGCGGGAAGGCCAAGACCAACTTTGCATTTCCCAACTCCCATCGATAGTGGAAATAATCGAGTTTTTCATGCTTCTACGGCAGTTTTCATGTAGTTTGCGCTCATTTTGTACTGGCCAGAGTGAGAGCCTATAGCTGGCTGCCACGAATAGGCAGAAAGATTCTATTGGCCAGCGTGAGAGCCAACAGCTGACTGACACGAGTGTTAACTAGCACGCTAGCATGCAAAAAAAAATCGATAGCTGCATTCGTCACAAGTGAGAAAAATTTAAATCTGCATGGCACTTTACTCCATTTGGCTCATTCGCTTGCATTCGTTACACACACACACACACACACATACACACACACATCCTGCCTTTATTATAAATATATTGATGCTGATGAGTCCCAAATATAGGACAGAAACAGCCGTCCAGTGCTTTCTGCATTCTGTTGAGGTTTCTTTCAGACTCGAGAATTACTTATATATATATATATATATATATATATATATATATATATATAAAGGGTCGTTTAGTAACCTTGTGGCATTCAGTGCACCAGGTATCTGTATTCGTCCCTTCAAAAAGTGTGGATGGTCCTGCACGAAGCCTTCACCACTGTAATCAAATCTCATGTGCCGGTGTCGGGCTGTCAGTTTCCTGGAAACTGATCTGCTTGACTCTCATACGTCGAATCTCGACGGGAGAGTCGACTATATATATATATATATATATATATATATATATATATATATATATATCCCTACTGATAAAACAAATCAATAGGATTAAAGCAAAGTATTAAGACATGGTATTAAGTATTAAGACATAGTGCTATACTGAAGTACAGTGCAATGCCTAATCATTTATATGCCAGTAAATGCTTGGCGATTTCGTCACAAATGAAGAAATGGCTTGAGGCAACTGAGCTTTCATTCTACTAGCTAATGCTAAGAGACCATGGACTTAACATGTGGCTAATTAGGAAGTTTTAAGGAGAATAAGAACAAGGAAACTCATACTTACAATCAGAAAGAAACAACTAGAATTTCCGGGACACATAATGAGGAAAGGAGACCGAGAAAATTTAATACCCACATGACTTATTGACAGTAAGAAAACAAGAAAAAATCAACGAATAACTGGGTTGGTATGAATGGTAGTATAAAAAGGATAACGAAGGATGGGAACGGGTTTAAAAAAAAAGCTAACTAGAATATAGAAAAGATGAGAACCTGTCGACATCCCTGTTCGCTTCTGTCCTGAAAGGACTTTTCATATAAAGGAAGCAGACACCTGCTGATCTGTTACTTTCTCAAGTTGGTTTAATTAAAGTATTTTTTTTTTTCTTTATTTTAACTTTATCTTCTTTTATGCTTTCGGTTCACTTCTTTCTTTCTATTTTTTTTTTTTCATTTTCCCACACCGCTTTTCAATTCGTATTGTCGAAAAAAAAAAAAAAGCAACTAGTTAATTAGCAATCTGTTTTTAATTTTTTTTTTCCGACTGTTTTGTTTTGTTTTTGTAAAAAAAAAAAAAAAAAAAAAAAAAAACATGTGAAAAAGAAAAGACGACAATGTTTATTTTCCTTTCCTTTTGTCTGTGCGTCCATTTTGGAAGCCTCTTCACTTGATCTCTTGTAATCTTATTTAACAAGTATGTCGCTCGTGCTTTCAGGTTTTTTTGGTTTTTTTCTTATTGATAATAAAACGAGGAGAGGAAAAAATAAGAAGTGAGAAGGAAATCTGGTATCAATACAAAACAAGAGAAAGTCTCCATTTTCTTTTAGAAGCTTTCTGGTTCCGACCTTTTGGGATGATTATTCGCTTTTTTTTTAGAAGGAAAAAAAAAACACCCGGGATATCCTGAGTCTAGCCTCTCCTTTTATTAAATATTCAAGTGAAGTGTTTTGTCCTAGATTGGTCGTCGCCTAAATTAATAGGTAGGAGATAATTTTTTGAATATTTAATAAAAAGAGTTGGTAGAATAATAACGTCATTAGTGGATTTTTCTCCAATAAAAGAAAAAATCAACACAGCCTGTCTATTCGAAAATCAAAGGTATTTATTTTCTTTCTTTCTTTCTTTCTTTCTTTCTTTCTTTCTTTCTTTCTTTCAGTAAATGTCCCGGGCGGATTTTTCTCCAGAAATGTATAACTGACCCGTCCGTATATTTGACACTGAGAGGTATTTTCTACCCTCCGAATTTCTTTCTTTCTTTCTTTCTTTCTTTCTTTCTTTCTTTCTTTCTTTCTTTCAGTAAATGTCCCGGGTGGATTCTTCTCCAGAAATGTATAACTGACCCGTCCGTATATTTGACACTGAGAGGTATTTTCTACCCTCCGAATTTCTTTCTTTCTTTCTTTCTTTCTTTCTTTCTTTCTTTCTTTCTTTCTTTCTTTCAGTAAATGTCCCAGCGGATTTTTCTCCAGAAATGTATAACTGACCCGCCCGTATATTTGACACTGAGAGGTATTTTCTACCCTCCGAATTTCTTTCTTTCTTTCTTTCTTTCTTTCTTTCTTTCTTTCTTTTTTCTTTACCGTTTATTTACCGTACCTATTAACACTAATGGGTATGTCTCAATCCTCATAAATACATTGGACACTATTTTAAAAAGTGGGGGTAATATGCTGTCTAAGTAGTCCACCACTATCAGTGGTTTACCTGCTTCACACCGCTGGCGAGTAATGTATTTTGTTGATGTTATAAAGATTACCATTTCATTTCAATAATTCTCTTCAATTGGCAAATAAAGCACATTGTATTATGTAATTTTGAAAGACGTTTTAATGATATTTTCATTTGTAATTTTTCATCTTTCTCTCATAGTCAAATATTGAATTTCTTAACAGTCCAGTTTAAATCTATCTATCTATCTATCTATCTATATATATATATAAATATATATATATATATATATATATATATATATATATATATGTGTGTGTGTGTGTGTGTGTGTGTGTTTGTATATATTGGACACACACATATTTAGACTCATTATGCCAAACAGTTCTATATACCTAAGATATATAGATGACATCCTCCTAATATCCCCAAGATACAAACCTATCAGACATAATAATGAAACTCAATAAGGTTGAAAGTGCCACTGAATTCACACACGAATTTCAAATAAACAATTTTCTGCTTTTCTTCATGTTATTAATACGCAACAACGATAAATGAGATTTTAAGGTATATCGTAAACCAATAAACAAAAAACGATCTAATCAACTTCTATTCCTACCACAACCAAAAAATAAAATCTGGACTTGTTATAGTATTCTGCTTTAGAGCCCTTAGGATATGTAGCCCGGAATACCTAAATAAAGAAGAGAAATATATTGAGAAAACTTTAAATTTCACCACTATCCACAGCATTTTATTATCAACACTAAAAAAAGACGAGCCACAAAGTCAATAAACAGACACCGCCAATAATACTTCTAACATAAATTACACAAATTTCATAATCTTGCCTTCCAACATGGTTTCTACTAAACTCGCTAACAAATTAGTCAATTTTAATCCTAGGATCGTTACCATCACCTCCAAGACAATCGGCGACACCATTAGGAAGAAAAATAAACCCAACACCAAGTCAAATGCCGGGATTTCTCAAATAAACTGTTTACAATGGAAAAATGTTTATGTGGGGAAAACATCACATAATATAAAAGCTTGCATCTACGAACACGAGAGAGACTTGTGTTTGGACAAACGATTTAATTCTCGTTTTGCATCGAATGCTGGAAAAACTTGGATTTCACTAATGCCACCCTAGTTTAAAAAACAACATAATTCTTAAAGGAGAAAATATATTGAAAACTTAATAATAACATTATTACCAACTATAAACACACGCGTAAACAATATATTACATCGACTTGGAATCCATTTTTAAAGAATCTAACTTATATCTATATCTAAAGAAGACATTATTAAAGAGATCAGCAATAAATTAGAATCTTGTAACACCCCACTGCGCGGGTTGACCGGACAAAGGTGAAGATAGAACTCCCACTAGACAGACACACATACACAATTACGAATACACGTTACCACCTGATGCCCACTTAAACATACAAGAATCTTCACAAACCTACATAGACATAGAGTTGTTTATGGTTTTAAGACACTTGACACGTGTTCGACAAAGGAGAACTGACCCAAACATTATTGGAAATACCAGTGTTTCTGGGTTTTTTTTTCTGTTTTCTCTCAATTTCTGACGAATATTTAATAATAGCAAAACATGTTGGATTGATATACGCTTCCTACTTGTTTTTATTTTAACATTTTGTCGGATTCTGATCCATATTTGATCTTTAACGCTCTCTCTCCCTCATACACACACACTTACATGCATACGCATATATATATATATATATAGTCATCCACATACAGACTGTTTCGCTGCGTCACAGCTCATCAGTGTGGCTAGACGTCCGGATGCCTCTAGCTAGGATTGAAACCCGATTGAATTAGCGTCAGTCAAGGATTCTACCACTAAGCCATTGGATAAACAGCAGAGATAAAGGTGAATCAAGCGTATTTATTTTTTAGATAAACATATATATATATATATATATATATATATATATATATATAAAAAAGCTACACACACATATATATATATATATATATATATATATATATATATATATATATATATATATATATAAACATACACACACACACACACTCATATATATATATATATATATATATATATATATATATATATATATATATATATATATATGGAACATAGATGCATAGATATGTAAAATACACACATATATATACAGGGCACGATGGATAAATTGTCTAAATTACGCAAAAAATAATACTGACATCTCATTTTAACAGATATATTTACCAAGATTACACAAAAATATCTTGAAATACTAAAGAACAAATTTACTCAATAAAATCGCCACTGGCTTTAACCCCGGCCTCTACACGGCTTCGGAATCTCCTGCAACTCTTCTGGGCGGTCACATTGTTTAAGTTGGCATCGGCTGCCGTAACCCTTGCTTTCAGTTCATTTTTGGTGTTACAAGGAGTTTTGGTGGTCTCTCACCCAACTGCGCCCCACATATAAGGAATTGCAATCTGGGAAGTTAGGTGGCCAAATGTAAAGGGTGATGTGGTTGCAGAAATTGTCTGATAGCTATGACTGGTTTGTTCTGTTTGAGTGGCATGGTGCAGAGTCATGTTGCCAGACAAAGGATCTTCCAGCAGTCATTCTCTTAACGCAGGGCAGCACTATCTCCTTGATGGCGGCCTTCTTGTTCATGTATGCCTCTGTGGGAAGATGAATAATGTCGCCATCACTAGTGATCACTCCAAAAACCATGATTTTGACTGGATATTTGGTTTTCATCACTCTCTGTACATCTTTTAGGGACACAGATTGACACCCAAACATTCTGAAACGTTCGTATTGGAGTTTCCGGCGTGAATGCCAAGCAGTACAGCATGCCGTTTCCAAATTTCTGGCGGAGTGAATTTTGTCATCGTGCTCTTTTCTTTTCTTTTTTTTTCTCACAGATGGTGCCCAACTAACCCTATTATGCTGTGCAGTCGACAAAATTAAAAACAAACAACGCGCATGCGTGAAATTAAAAACATAAACTGGCGACAATTTACCCATCGCACCGTGAATATTGTTTTAACATTTGGCGTTTTTTTTTTTTTATAGGAGATGAGTGCTCAATAATGGAGATAGAAACCTTTACAGATATAGAGACAATGAGGACCCAACAGTGCTGCGTCACTGTCGATTTAAAGCCTCAAGAAGTCTCTCTTTTTCTACGATTCTGTCTCTCTCTTAATCCCGCCCCTTTTTTTTTAGAAAATAAATGAACTTCAGACAGTTTATCTACAATTTTTATCATGATCTGCATCTTATTCGAAAATTGGGAAAAATACGAGAAAATTTATACAAACTTTGTCGGTTGGATTTAATAAAAACTTTTAATACTTGCTGTTTGATCTCTCTCTTTCTCTCTCTCTCCTCTCTCTCTCTCTACATGTATATATATATATATATATATATATATATATATATATATATATATATATATTTGTTTGTGTGTGTGCAGATATGTAGAAAAATAGGAAAGAACACGTTAGGTAAATAATCCTGAATTCTTTAGTATTTTTGTTTTTATTTTAAAAAGAAAAACAGTGCTCCATACAGAAGTAGAGCTTAAATTATAATTATTTTTTTAAAAAAATATGATTCCTTCGTTACATAAGACTTCTCAGGTTTCAAAAACGAGAGCCGAAAACCTCAATATAATTATTAAAATTAAATTGAGTTAAAGTATAGGCTTGATAATGATTGGATAATTAATAATGTTCATGCGAACAGGTCAAAGGTCATGTTCGCAGTTCACCCCTTATTCCCAGGCTCTGGGCACAGAGGGGGTAAGTGAGTAAACACTAATATATAAGTAGACATTCACACGAATTAAGGGTCTGAAAGGGGGCAATATTAGTGTTTACACGCACAGCTCGAAAGTTGTGCTTGCAGTCATATCCTCATAAGACAATGCGCAAAATGTATTAAGGAACATGGCGGTGAAAAAGGCGGAGGAGGGGGGCATTGTGATCGTGGGCGGTAGAGAACGGGGAAGGGAGTAAACAGTAAAGACGTGGTTAAAGCAGTAGACGCTCAAAGAGGGGGGGGGTCTCATTAACAGTTTTTACACCCGCGTCAAAGGTCACGCTTTAAGTTCACCCCGTGTTATCACACCATGGGCGGAGTAAAGTTTAATCAGTTTAGTTAAATAGCAGAAGTTTAATCAGTTTAATCAAATAAATAGCAAATTCAAAGCGATTTAAACTTGATAAAACATTAGTTTAAAACAATCCCTTAAGCATGGGTAATATTCTTGTCAGATCTGGAGCGAAGTAAAATTTAATCAGTTTAATCAAATAAATCTCAAATTTAAAGCGAATTATCCTGATACAAAATTAGTTCGAAACATTCCTTGAAGCATAAGTAATGTTCGTGTAAAATTTGAAACGAATCGGTTGGAAACTGCGCAAGTTGATAGCAAAACACCAAATTTTACGCAGTTATTCACCGATTTTTCTCGATTAACTTGTATGACATTTAAAAAATGATCAAAATAATTGTTGTGTCATAAGTAATGATCGTGTAAAATTTGGAAAAAAATCGCTTGAAAAATCAGGGAGTTATGGTGAAAAAACCTGGTTTTCTAAAGTTTTTCGCGGTCTTTCGTTATATGCGGGTGGTTCGGGAAAATAAAGTTAGTCTTGAGCACTTTTAGGGTATAAGCTATCAGTGTGTCAAGTTTGACGGATATCGGTTGAAAAATGTGGAAATTTATAACGGACACAAACACAGAGACACATGCACAGACACCCACACAGACATTTTCTGTTTTATATATAGATATATGTGTATGTGTGTTTATGCATGTGTGTGTATGACTTGTCCGCACATAAATAATATAATAACTCCTCATCCTAGATATTCAGACATAAAATATCCCATTTGACTTAAAGGTTTATTATACAGTGGGGTTAAATTAGTGATCGTACACATGAAAATATTTAATATTTTTATTTGTAACATATTAAATTAACAAAACAGGAATATATCTACTGTATCAGATACTAAAAATATATGCATAAAACTAAATAATATTCCATGGTTAAGAAAATGTGGCAATATTTAAATTTTTAGGCGTTTAAAAAATGATCGTACAGTAGAACAAGAACATATTTTCTCCATTTAATATTTTGTAGCAAAGTCTTTATTGAGATCAACAGCAACCAATCTCTTCCTGGAGTCTTTAGTTAACGATTCGCATACTTTAGTAGGTATTTTGTCCCATTCTTCCTGAGTAATTGTCTTCAGGTTTTTGATGTTTGTTGGACCTCTATCACGGATCTTATTTTTTAAAAACCGCCATAAATTCTCTGTTGGATTCAAATCCGGCGACTGACTGGGCCATTGTAAGATGTTAACGTTGTTATTAGCAAGCCAATTCTTCGTACTCTTAGCAGATCTTGGGATCATTGTCCTGTTGGAAGATCCAATCAGGAGGACGCCCAAGATTCTCTACAGAAAGCGATAAATTTTCGCTTAGGATTTGTTGTTATTTTTCTGCATTCATTCTACCGTCTACAATTGCTAGTTTGCCAACACCTCGCATCGAAAAGCAGCCCCAAACCATGATACTACCCCACCAAATTTGATAAAAAAAAAGTTGGTATGGTGTTCTTTGGTGCGTAAGATTCGCCATCTTTCCTCCGTACATGATTCAGAGAATTGCGACCGAACAACTCAATTTTACTCTCATCTGCCCAAAGAACTCTTTCCCAATAAGAATTTTCCTTATCTTTATGCTCTGTCGTAAATTTCAACCTGACATCTCTATGCCATTTCAGAAGGAGTGGTGTCTTTCTTGGGAAGGGCGACTTTATACCGTCTCTGCGTAGTTCATTACTAATCGTTTGCTTAGTTACGTTAACTCCTGACAAACTCAGATCATTCTGAAGGTCTTGCCTGATGACCATTGGGTTATTTTGGACCTGTCGCATCAACTTTCTTCATAATCTAGGAGAGATCTTCCTGGGAGCACCGGGTCTGCCTTTGTTCTTAACAGTATTACGTCTTTTAAATCTTGCAATAAATGAACCAGTTGTTGAAAAAGGTATGTTCATATCACTGGAGATGTTTCTGCAACTTTTTCCATTGTTCCATAGCTTAATAATTAGCTCTTTTTGAGCACAAGTCATTTCTTTACGTCTAGCCATTATTAGAACCGTTATCAGTGAACAGTGACTGCAGAATGATCCAATTTTGAACTGAATGTTGCAATAGAGTTACCGAGAATATTCTAGAACAGTCTAGAATCTTCTACTTTGAAGTACAACCAAAATGTACCGTATTATAATGCAAAAATTGATATTGTAAGAAACACTTTTTCCACTATTCGAAATATTAAAATGTGCATATCGATGAATTTTTAATTAGAAATTGCAGATTCTGATTCTGTTGCCCCAAAATACATATATAACATTGTTATTCGAGGTTTTCATTCGCTATAAGTGATAATAACAAGCATTTGTTTGCTGTACGGTCACTTATTCAACCCCTATTGTATCAACAGAAAGTGCAACTTGCAAAGTGAGACGATAAAGCTTTGATTTGATTTGATTTGATTTTCACTACCTTGCAGATTTCAGCATATAGCAATCTTTTATATAAGGTGTGTTCAGGAGATTTCAGTTGTGACTGAGGATTGGTAATCTGCGTTTGTTAGTATAACTACAGTGAGAATGAGTTTAAAATGTAAAAAGAATTTGACCGAATTTCGATGAACGGAGGCTGAATTTAATCGCAGGCATTAAAATCATAACCATATCATAAAAAAAACACCTAAACCGCTAAAATGAATTTTATTCTTACCTTTATCGGCCGCCATTTGCTGATCATAACCTGGTGTTTACTCATTTTTACTACGGTTTGCCTTTTACACTATAAGGGATGGAAGATGGTCGGAATGGAAAGCAGAAATCTTGTTTTGTACCAGTTTTCCAAATGTACCTTTTCAGAAAATGATATTTTTTTTTATCTAAACATCCTACTTACAATGATCGATGTAAAATATGCAATTATTTGAAACATGAGAACAAGCTATTATAGATACATAGGTAGACAGATAGGAACCAACCAAAACACATAGATAGATAGATAGATAGATAGATAGATAGATAGATAGATAGATAGATAGATAGATAAAAATCAAGCAAACAAGATAGATAGATAGATAGATAGATATGAACAGAAAAATATAGATTGATATATAGATATGAACAGGCATAAACAAGATAAATAGATAGATGAACAGAAAAATATAGATAGATAGATGAATCATGAACAGGAATAGATAGATAGATAGATAGATAGATAGATAGATAGATAGATAGATAGAAATCAAATCAAACAAGATAGATAGATAGATAAAATCAAAACAAACAAGATAGATAGATAGATAGATAGATAGATAAAAACCAAGATATAGATAGATAGATAGATAGATAGGATAAAAACCAAGCGATAGATAGATAGATAGATAGATAGATAGATAGATAGAAATCAAAAGAAAGAAGAAATCAACAAGCAAGATAGATAGATAGATAGATAGATAGATAGATAGAAATCAAGCAAACAAGATATAGATAGATAGATAGAAATCAAAAGACAAGTTAACAAACAAGATAGATAGATAGATAGATAGATAGATAGATGAATGAAGATAGATAAAAAACCAAACAAGATGATAGATAGATAGATGAAAACAAGATAGATAGATAGATAGATAGATAGATATAGATAGATAGATAGATAGAAATCAAAAAAACCAAGCAAGATAATAATAGATAAAACAGATAGATAGATAAATAAATAGATAGATAGAAACCAAGCGATAGATAGATAGAATAGATAGATGAATGAATAGATAGAAATCAAGCAAACAAGATAATAGATAGATAGATAATGAAATCAAGCAAACAAGATAGATAGATAGATAGATAGATAGATAGATAGATAGAAATCAAGATAGATAGATAGATAGATAGATAGATGGGATAAAAACCAAGCAGTGCAATAGATAGATAGATAGATAGATAGATAGAATATAGAGATAGATAGATAGATAGATAGAAATCAAGCAAGATAGATAGATAACAAGATAGATGAATGGGATAGATAGATAGATAGATAGATAGATAGATAGATAGATAGATAGATAGATAGATAGAAATCAAGCAAACAAGATAGATAGATAGATAGAAATCAAGCAAACAAGATAGATAGATAGATAGATAGATAGATAGATAGATAGATAGATAGGATAAAAACCAAGCGAGTGATAGATAGATAGATAGATAGATAGAAATCAAGCAAGCAAGCTAACAAGCAAAACACATAGATAGATAGATAGATAGAAACCAAGCGATAGATAGATAGATAGATAGATAGATAGATAGATAGATAGATAGATAGATAGATAAGAACTAATCTGATAGATGCAAAACATTTTCAGGAAATGCTCATCAAATATTTGCCACCATTTCTGAGGTGAGCTACTTTTGTCGAGTGGAAAGATATAGACAAACTGAGGTATGTAGACAGATAAGAATAGGGTGAGATAGATAGATAGATAGATAGATAGATAGATAGATAGATAGATAGATAGATTTTCCTTGGGATTGAAAAATGTCAAATGTACAGAAGAACAAAGAGAGAGATTGTATAGCGCCAATTTTCTGAACAAGAACGACAGTCAAAATCTTGATTTTTAAATAGATTGGAGCACAGATCACTGGCCGTGGTGAAAAATACACAACTATCTTAGCTACTAGGCATTTCCTATAGACCATAACTTGTAGAGGTTTAGCCTTTAAAAAAGAAAGTCTTTTATTTTTCATAGACTACAGCAATCCCTGTGAACACGTCCATGACTGCATAAATATTTCCAGAGACAAATGACAGCGACCACACCAATAGTTTTGATCGAGGTTTCTCATCCGGTAACAGACAACTTGACTTCGAAACCCCACCCGCCTTCCGTAAAAAAAAAAGAAGTTATATGCAGCTGTCGACTATGTCATTATGATAGCCATGAAATACAACCTTTTTATATGGCCTGTGTGAGCTTCATACAATGTGAGGTTGTGAATGGAACTGGCTGCATAGTATTGCGCGCACACATGTTATTTTCATTTATATTTATTTATTTATTTATTCGTCAGGGTACGCTTTTATTTGCTTCGGTTATGTAATGGTCGAATCGGTGATCAGCGCATCTGGTTGTGTTTCCTGCTAAGAGAAAAAGATGATGGCGGACAGAAGATAAAAGGCGACGTGAGAAAGACGAGATTAGAACGAGAACGAAATGAAAAAGCGGAAGTCTCAAATGAGATCCGCTTGTTCAGATACCATTTGTATACGTAATGAGACTACGGTAAGTTGACGCGATAGGAACCGTGCGGGCGGAGGTATTAAAGGAAAATGGAAAAAGGAAACATTGCATGAACTAAACAAATATATATATATATATATATATATATATATATATATATATGAAGGAATATGTGTGTGTGTGTGCTATATATATATATATATATATATATATATATATATATATATATATATATATATGTGTGTGTGTGTGTGCTATATATATATATATATATATATATATATATATATATATATATATATATATATATATATATATATATATATATATATATATATATATATATATATATATTTGTGGGATATATATATGTGCTATATATATATATATATATATATATATATATATATATATATATATGTATATATATATATATATATATATATATATATAAAGAATATACCCTTAAGGTGTGCTATATATATATATATATATATATATATATATATATATATATATATATATATATATATAATATACTCTAAGGTGTATATATATATGTATATATATATATATATATATATATTTATATATGAAAGGATATGCTCTTTGTGCTATATATATATATATATATATATATATATATGTGCTATATATATATATATATATATATATATATATATATATAAAAAGTGTGCTATATATATGATATATATATATATATATGTATATATATATATATATATATATATATATATATATATATATATTTATTTATGAAAAAAGGATATGCTCTTTGTTCTATATATATATATATATATATGCTATATATACATGCTATATATATATATATATATAAAGAATATACTCTTAAGGTGTGCTATATATATATATATATATATATATATATATATATGAAGGAATATATATATGCTATATTTATGGGTTAAAGAGCTCAATATCAGAGATAGAGTGTGTGTAAATATAAAAGTGAACATTGAAGTCAACACTTAGAGGCGACAGGCTGTTTCATGCTAGACGCAATCGTCAGGCCTCGTATTCGAGATATTCAATGTCAAAATGCTCCCAAGAATTTTGGAACACCCGATAGATAGATAGATAGATAGATAGATAGATAGATAGATAGATAGATAGATATGTACAACTTAAAAAGCGTACAACGCAATGGCTCCCCGTTCTTTCCTCTATGAATGCGAAACGTAGACGTTATACCGCAGGCAGATGAAGAAAGTTTGACATGTGGACTCTTCTCTCTTTATTAAGCATCGTATCACATGATAGTATCACCAACCTTGAAAGTTTGGAGAGTATGAATTCAGCCAGCATTGAATCATTGCTTATCAAAGCACAAGTCCGCTGGATTGGCCACTTCATCCTTGTGGGACAATATCGCATTTCTAGATGCCTGTCGTACGGAGAGCTACTGTGTGACAGAGTATAGAAAGGCTGACCAAAGAAACGGTACAAAAGACGCAATCAAAACTAACCTCCACTGGTGTAAGAGAATGGACTGCCGACCGATCTCAGATATTTGCAAACATTGTTCATCTTTGGCAAACATTGTGCATCTTTGGCATTGGAGATAATCACCGACTTCCAGTGTTCCTGTTGATTCAAACTCTGCGCATCCAGATTTGATTCGCGAAGCCACATCCGGATCCACCGAGAAGTTGCAAGACGAAGAACAACAAAAGGCATATAGATCCGATTGATCCAAAACGAGATAGTTTCGTCTTGCAAGACGAATCATGGCTCTCCACAACTTCTTATTATTTGTAGCAGTTAGCAACGTTTGTCTCGTTGTTCCCGCCCTTTCAAGATTCTATCCCGCCCTTACCCAAACTTTTTAGGTATGTTTCCCTCTGTCTTCAGTGTATCCTATATGTGTAGAATTCTTTGAGCCCTCTTTCCACTTTGTGATTCCGAAACTTAAACTGTCTCTTTCTGACACGCAATCTTCTTGTTTCTATTTTCCTTAAAACCTCCTTGTTGCGCAACCCATTTGCACCCGTGTCAAAAAACGTAGATAAATATTGATCTTGTCTATACCAAAATCTGCACGTATCCAGGTGCGGCTGGGGTAACGGATCGCTTCTGAATAAGAGATCAGTCAGCCATGATTGAATATCAGGCGAATTCGTTACATTCAATTCTAATCAAATACCGTTGGGAAAAAAATGAATCCATCTCTACACTACACAAAATGGGCTCTAGAAGAATGATAACTTTGTATTCAAATTCATTTTGATAGTAGAACCAAAACGGTAGGCATATTATAGGTTTCGTCTTGCATGTTGTCTCATGGCTTCCACAACCTCTTTATTATTTGTAGCCTTTTGTCTCCAGTTTTCCAGTTTCTGCTAAAGCGAATAAGAGCCACAAATAAACTGTTGCTAATAATAAAAAAATGAAACAGAGAAAAGTTTGAGGACACAAAATGATGAAAGTAGGTTTGGAGAATTTAGAACGCGTTTTTTTTGGGGGGGGTGCGGGGAACTCGTTTACCACGTTGCAATCCAAACGCCACGTTGCAAGAAATATCACTATTTCCACAGCAAATATTCAAATGAGCTTCATTTTCTAGTTCCACCAGTTCAGACCTTCACAGCTAGTACACGCCAAGCTGCGTCCATAGAGTCGAATCACGATCATTTCTTCCGTATTCCATAAACTTCGACACTTTATGGAAGAAACCTCAGCGATGATGCTTCTCTGAACACAATAAAATTGTCTTGAGGCCAAGTCGAGTCCCAAACACGATCTAGCCTCCTTGTCCTCATAAACTTCACTTGCCACCACCTCCCCTTTCCTTCACGTCACACACCTCATTCATAATTAGCATTTTACAGTAACTCTCTACCTTGAGTGTCTCTCGATGTTTGTATTCGGTGAATTCTAGTATTAAAATAACATGAAAGGCAAGAGAAGCAAAGGACAAGGGTGAGTAACATCAGTGACAATTTTGTGCAAATGGGTCACAGAATAACAGAAAAAGAGTTATAAAGGAGAAATATTGTTGCCATAATTTGTTACGTGTTGAAATGACATAGCATAGATAGATAGATAGATAGATAGATAGATAGAGAGAGAGAGAGAGAGAGAGAGAGAAAGAGAGAGAGAGAGAGAATGAATAGTTTTCTGTATTAAAATTATAAACGCTGGACAAAATAAATAAAAAATTGCTAAAAATATCAGCGAACAGGATTTTATGATTATTACTTTTGCTGTTGTTAAATAGTAGGGCAATTTAGGCTACGTAGCCTTGGTTGGCAACCAGTCTAAGAGAGGGATAACTCTGAATTCAAAACCGTATCTAACCCTGGCAAAGCACATACTATGCATCTAAGGCAAGGGTCGTGGAATACGCCACGTTGACTTGATGATCCCGACTATGGTCGTCCTTCATGTTGTGCGGTAAAGGAATATGCTAATCAAATGACGCTAAGTTACAAATATAAGAAGCCGAATATAGTCCTTACGATACCCAGTCTGATACGGGTATGCCAGCGCGCTATATGGGGAAAAGTTTTGATAAAAACCACGCGGAATATTGCAGGTGTGACCCAGTTAGATATATTTTCAGGAATATGTTCCCAGGTATATAGGTGTGACTCCCAAGTCACCCAGACTGTCTCATCCTTCAAAGTTGACAAAACAATAAAAAAAATAAAAATAAATAAATAGACACGACACCTAGCCGTGATATTTCCCCAATACTCCCACTCATGAACAGTGAGGCACAGTGCGTGATCTCTAAGGCGACACGCCTAACTTGTTTAGGTCAGGCAAATGAAAAACAAATCTATGGTACCGAACAGAATATTTGCTGTAGATCATCTTAATACACAAAAACAAAACATGTGCATGTTAACGTCTCCAATCATTTCATAGAAAAAGCCTTGAGAACCATAAGATTATTATTATTATTATTATTTTCTTTGATTTCTGGCGTTTACACATTTCTTTCCGGGTCCCGCCTAGGGACCTAAGGTCAGAAATAGCATCATGACACTTTCCCCTGACAAATAAATAAATAAATAAATAAATAAAAAAACTACATAGATAAAGCCCTTCGTAAAGTGTGGGCTGTACTTGTCAGAACAATTTTTTGTATCTCCTTGAGGCATGGACTTCCAGGAATCCCTTCAATTAGTCTACTGCAATCTTTTCCAACCAGTCCTAGGGCTCCAACTACAACAGGGATTGTTGATGTTCCCATATGCCACATTTTCGAGATTTCTATTTCAAGGTCCTTGTACTTTGACAACTTTTTGAATATCTTCAAAGATACATTGCAGTCAGCAGGAACTGCCATATCAACAAGGAGGCACTGTTTTTGTTTGTGGTCTTTAATAACAATATCTGGGCGGTTGGCTTTGATTGTTCTGTCAGTGTGTATTGTGTAGTCCCATAGAATTATAAAAGGTCCTATCTCCGTAACCGGGTCTGTTTGCTGTTCATACCAATTTCTTTCAGTTTCCTTCCCGTAGAAGTTGCAGATTTTCCAGTGCAGATATTGGCCCACTCTGTCATGCCGGGTTTTATATTCAGTGGGTGACAATATCATGCAACCTGATACAAGATGATCAATCGTTTCTGGATATTTATCACAGAACCTTCATTTTGGGCTGACACAATATTTTAGTATATGTGCTTGATAATTCCTAGTTAAAATCCACTGATCCTGGGCAGAAAGGATAAAACCTTCAGTTTCAGCTTTTAACCCTGTACTACGTAGCCACTGATGGGTACGGGTTTTGTCTACGTCAGCTTGTTTGGTACGGGTAGAATATTGGCCATGAAGCGGTTTATCTTGCCATCGCTTCTGTATCTGGTCGGTTGCATTTGTTTTTGCTTTCTTTTTATGTATTTTGCAGCTTCAGTGGTGTATTTTGCTTTACTTGTATTTCTGCATTATTATTATTATTATTATTATTATTACTACTACTACTACTATTACGACTATGACGACGACGACTACCAACGTCCCAAAAAATGACAGTATCAGCAAACATTTTTCACTCCCAGAATTTCTTGGTCGAGGCACGACTTTCCAAACAAGTACAATTATTATTATTATTATTATTATTATTATTATTATTATTAGAAGAAGAAGAAGAAGAAGAAGAAGAAGA
This sequence comes from Acanthosepion pharaonis, assembly GCA_903632075.3. Lineage (NCBI taxonomy): Eukaryota > Metazoa > Mollusca > Cephalopoda > Sepiida > Sepiidae > Acanthosepion > Acanthosepion pharaonis. The sequence goes on along the minus strand of CAHIKZ030002280.1, from coordinate 2,596,150 downwards.
AGAAGAAGAAGAAGAAGAAGAAGAAACATTAATGGAACAAGGAAGTCATTGCACAAGTAAAAGTAGTCAAAAGGAACCATTGATGATAAACGATAAAATCGCATTGAAAAGAGGATTGAAACACGAAAAAATTGAGGAATCACATAAATTTGACGAAAAAACCAATAGACAAAGCAGAAGATTCTGAAAGTTTATGTAAAAGAAATTTCAGGAAAGAAAGAAAATGTTGGAATCGGTGTCGTCACGCCAACACAGATATCACGTCTTATATGACGTGAAAGAAATGTCTCGAGTTACTTTCTAATCGAAAAAACGGATAAGCTACACCTACACACAACGCACGATATATATATATATATATATATATATATATATATATATATATATATATATTCTGATTTCCCGCCGTAGGTAATTGTCTCTTTCTGAAGAAAGGTGTCTGAAACTTTAATAAAATACTGACGAATATGATCAAAAGGCAGCAACATAAAACACGATGACTGTATTAACGTAGGATGGAGATGATTAGGAGGAGAAAATGAATAAGGGAAGTAGCAGGAAGAAAAAATATTAAGAAGATTTAGAAAGAAGAAGAAGAAGAAGAAGAAGAAGAAGAAGAAGAAGAAGAAGAAGAAGAAGAAGAAGAAGAAGAAGACGTGGTGAGTGGAACGAAAATGTGAAGAAAGTCTAAGGATATTAAATAAAAATGCATTAATAAAAAAGTAGAAAAACATCAAATAGAAGAAAAATGTTTAATCAGGGTGATAAAAGGTGATAGAAAAGGTGATATGTGATAAGAGTGAGAGAGAAAGAGAAAGGAAATAAGATTAGGCAGCGAAGAAGAGAAGGAAAATAAGTGGGAGAAAAAAGAAAGAAAAATTAGGAGTAGAAGATGAAGAATATGATGAAGGTGAACATTGTATAAATATCTGGAAATAAAGAAGGAGATGGAGACGAAAATATGGCGAGAAAGAATAGGGAAGAAGAATAAGTCTATGAAAAAGATGAGGAAAAAATACCAGGCGTAGAAGAAGAAGAAGAAGAAGAAGAAGAAGAAGAAGAAAGTTGATGAAGAAGAAGAAGAGAAGAAGAGAAGAGGAAGAAGAAGGTTCACGAAGAAGAAGAAGAAGAAGAAGAAGAAAGTTGATGAAAAAGTAGAAGAATGGGAGGAGAAGACGAAGAAGAAGAAGGTTGAAGAAGAAGAAGAAGAAATTTGAGGAAGAAGAAGAAGAAGAATTGATGAAGAAGAAGAGAAGAAGAAGAAGAAGAAAGTTGATGATGAAGAAGAAGAGAAGAAGAGGAGAAGAAGAAAGTTGATGATGAAGAAGAAGAAGAGAAGGAGGAGAAGAAGAAGAAGAAGAAGAAGAAGAAGAAGAAAAAAAGTTAATAAAGAAGAAAAGAAGAAGAAAAAGAAAGTTAATGAAGAAGAAGAAAAGAAGAAGCAGAAGAAGAAGAAAGTTGATGAAGAAGAAGAAGAAGAAGAAAGTTGATGAAGAAGAAGAAGAAGAAGAAGAAGAAGCAGAAGAAGAAGAAGAAGAAGAAGAAGAAAGTTGATGAAGAAGAAAGAAAAAGAAATGAAGATCAGAAGGGCAGAGGACAGATGAAAGACAAAGAAGTTTGACAAATGAGAAAGAAATGAAAATAAACATGGGTTTATATTCCACCTTGGAAACAAGACGACAGAGGAAAGCGAGTAACGTCTCATTTCTTAAGCATGCACTCATATTCCACGTGACTTTCTTCTTGGTTTACCCGCCATTTTTAATCCGCGATAAAACCCGAAGCCATTTTTTTCACGGTGCATTAATTTTGACGATATGACGCGATAGAATCTGATGAAACCGAATCCATTTCATAAGTTTTTGTTACCTGGTATGCATCTGGTACAGATTCCATGCAAATTCGTATGAATTCTTAACAAAGCGGAATTTAGAAAATATTATTGTCTAAAAGATAATAAACATCACGGCTCCGGTTTTTAAATTGAAATTGTTGTAATTTTTAAGTAGAAAGAAAAACAAAGATTTGCCGAAATCACACATACACACAGACACACAGACACACACACAGACATACAGACAGACAGACACACACACACAGACACACACAGACAGACACACACACAGACAAACACACATACAGACACACAGACAGACACACACACACAGACAGACACACATACAGACACAGACACACAGACACACACAGACACACAGACACAGACACACAGACACACAGACACAGACACACAGACACAGACACACAGACACAGACACACAGACACAGACAGATACACAGACACAGACACACAGACAGACACACACACACACACACAGACACACACACACACACACACAGTCAGACACACACACACTGACACACACACACTGACACACACTGACACACACAGACAGACACACACACAGAGACACAGACACACAGAGACACAGACACACACACACACACACACTTATATGCACATGTATACATCTATATGCAAACGTATATCAATAAATCCGGAACCTAATGTGGAAAATAAGCGTTTATTTTACAAAAGAATTATTTATTTTTTAACATAATTGTCATTACTTATCAATGCAGTTACCCAAACATCTCTTTATAAATGACATAGATCGAACAATATACTTATATATATTATATTTGGGTTACTTTGATTTTATTTAGTTTTTTGAAACGTGATTGTAGGTAGCGCAGTGGGAATTTCCTTTCGAGTCATTTAGAAATGTGAAACGTGGGAAACCCTTTTCCCCATTTTCAGATTTTTAGGGCTAATCTAAAAGATTATTTATAGTCCTGGTCTTGAGCCACTTCATTTTATTTCGTCTTATTTTATTTTATATTTACTTTAGTTTTTTATTGTTTTATTTATTTGTATACTTTCTTCGATCCATAAATGTAGTATTTGAAATAAAGTTTATTGGTTGTAGGCTATAGGTTGAAATTTTTTAGTCTTTTAAGTCATTATATTGTTGTAGGTAGTGTAATAAGAATTTGTTTCGTTCCTGCATTTTGAAATGAGCTCTGGTCTTTTGTTTAGGGATTTATATTCTCCTGGAAAAGTTAGTCGTGCAATTTTCCTCCTCCAATGCAAATGTTACTCTTTTCAATTTGTTGTGGAAGCTGGTACTGTTTTTTTTTATTTGTCATTTGGTGTCTTTTGCTTCCAAAGCCCAGTGGTCTTCTGTTATTCCGACTTGCCGGAGAACACCGATGATGCAAAGTCTTTGACTGAAAAACAAAAATCCCACAGAATAATAATGATAATAATAATAACCGCTTCATGGCCAATACTCTGCCCGTACCAAACAAGCTGACGTAAACAAAACCCGTACCCATCAGTGGCTACGTAGTGCAGGATTGAAAGCTGAAACTGAAGGTTTTATCCTTGCTGCTAAATAGGAATTATCAAGCACATATACTAAAATATTGTGTCAGCCCAAAATGCAGATTCTGTGATAAATATCCAGAAACGATTGATCATCTTGTATCAGGTTGCGCGATATTGGCACCCACTGAATATAAAACCCGGCATGACAGAGTGGGCCAATATCTGCACTGGAAAATCTGCAACTTCTACGGGAAGGAAACTGAAAGAAACTGGTATGAACACCACCCAGACCCAGTTACGG
>CAHIKZ030002280.1:2557500-2582500 GCA_903632075.3 Acanthosepion pharaonis | reverse complement strand
TCTCTATATATATATATATATATATATATATATATATATATATATGAAGATATATAGTTTTAAGGTGGGCTATATTTATGGGATAAAGTGTTCAATTTCCGAGATAGAGCGTATTTAAATATAAAGGTGGCCTGACGATTGAGTCTGGCATGAAACAACCTATTGCCTCTGAGTGTTGACTTCAATGTTCACTTATATATATATATATATATATATATATATATATATATATATATATATATATATATATCGTCAGGACACCTTTATATTTAAATACGCTCTATATTGAACACTGATATTGGGCACTTTATCACATAAAAATAGCCCACCTTAAAACTATATATCTTCATATATATATATATATATATATATATATATATAGGTGATATATCCGTTGGCATGTAATCCAGGTTGATCCTAATAATAAGAAATATTAAAACTGACCCACAGAGAGCTCTCTGTATTTATTATAACAGAGCATATATATTTTTACAGCAAAAATCCAAACTTGTGGATACGTGGGTATAGTCTATTTCAGATCGCCATAACAATTCCAGTCTTCATCGACCCTAAATGCCTCATAAAGTAATTTTGAAATTTTACTCTCTCTCTCCCGCTCCCCCCCTCTCTCTCTCTCTCTCTATATATATATATATATATATATATATATATATATGTAAAAGTGCAGTTGTAGCACGGTTGTTGTGCGAGGCAGACGTAGCTTTGTCTCTTTTCGGGTGTCTTTTTAACCCACCTGACTAACGAAGGTAAGTTTTCATTATTTATATTTATATACAGAAAGTTTTCATTATTTATATTTATATACAGAGAGAGAGCTACATACATACAGTTTTTTTTCTTCCGAGACTATAAAACCCAGTCTGTCCTGCGATTTACCCACAAGAGAAGAAGAAATGGATTCTTACCTATCCCAAGGATATTAGCACGTAAGTGAATGCAAGGAATTCGACTGGAACTCGAACTCGACTCTCCGATTCTTCAATCTGAGCAGCTAACTTTTACTCCATATCTACAATCTATATTTCTCATGTTGTCTGCCTGTGTGTCTGTCGTGGGCATTGTTACCACGCCCAGGCCGCATTTCTCACATGATTTTGATGCGGTTTTCAACACAAGTTTGCAAATGGCTGCCGTAAGGACATGACGGAGTCCGATTTTTGAGTTCGGAATCAGGTTCCGAAAAAATCGATAATCGAAAAAATTCTGCTTCCAGAAGGAATGATCACATTTCAACCAAATTTGACACCCTCTTAGAGTCTACCATTAGAAGTGTTGTCCAGAAGTTTCATGACCACGGACCCCTAAACAGCGCGGAAAATCGATAAAACCCAATAACCGATACGCCCAGATTGCGTCTGAACCGCATGTCGGTTTTTAGCGAAAACCGAGCGGATTTATGAAGAGGCCATTGGGAGTCATCATGTGAAGTTTCAACTCTGAGCACTCCCCCCCAAACAGAGTGCAAATCGACAATCGGTCAACCCTTAAAAATGTTTTTTTCCGGGTTTTTTAAAGCTGATCGTATTGTGTTTATTTTGTTTAGTTCTTTTTTCGTAACAGATTTAATGTTTACTATAGAGCTTAGAAAAAGTTGGCAGTGTGATATAGGCAAGAAATAAGGCATGTAGCAACATCAGCACGGCAAAGGGCACTCCTCTAAAAAGGCAAGGAAGGGCAAAAATATTTTTAAGTCAAGTGATAGCGATTGCTGTATTAGTCGTACTATTTTGAATCAAGCACGGGCAACGCCGGGCCATGCTGCTAGTAGAGGATATGGCATGAAATACTAACAATTCATGTCACATTTCCTTAACAGTGGGAAAATTGTGTAAGTCAGCAGGTAGAGTGAAAAAGATAACGCAAATATTCACAAAAATAAACCAATAACAGCAAAATTTGTGTATCTCATGTCTGTCAACTTTGTTCAAACGCCATATCCGTTCAAGGTACAAATGAGTCATACGATGATGCCTTTCAGTGACCATACTCAACCTCGGGTTAACGGTCATCAGTTATCTATGCCAAGTGACTCAATAGAATGCTACTTGTACCATATAGTGTAATGGCTGGCCGATCGTATCCGAGTATGCCTGTCTACTAAAGAAGCTGACCAATGCCTATTGCAGACGTCTGCTCAGTCACATTTGTGTTTTTTCAACACCCACAGAGCCCACGTGTGCTTTGTACTGCAACTATGCTTAGCGGACCTTAGTTACGGTTTCTGGGAGAGAGCGTATTAACTGAGGTGATCAACAGTATAAATAAGGCCTCAAGCTAAAATCCTCGGTCAAGATGATTTACGACTTCGGGCTAGCTCAACCAGTTCCGTTTAGCCAATTTCACTCACATGGGTCAAACCTTGGTATGGATTCTTTATTCATATGGTTTTCATTTCACGCACTGGAATCGACACTACAGGCCGATAGCCTAAAGAAGTCACCTTACTGGCAAATCGACCATAGGTGCGATTCGAACACCAGTATCATAGTTGTTGAGGTTGTATGAAAGCAAGGCGATAATGCCACTAAGACGACGGGGGGTGTACTGAGGGTGAAAGAGAATAAGAAATTAGTGAAGAGAAAGGAGAATAAAAGAACAGGTTTCAGGAAGACAGAAGATTGCGATTGATGTTGAATTCAAATTTGGGAAGGGGTGAGAGAGAAGCAAGAATCCGGTAAAGAGTTCCACAGGCAAGATATGCGAGAAAAGAAACTATTTGAATAGAACTTACGGCTACATGTAGATCTTTCAACGGTAAAATGATAAGACCTAGTTGCCAATATAGTAGTTATTGCAGGATGAAGACTTGTAAAATAATCCGGGTGTTGTTAAGGGCATGAACGAATTATGTCCGAGCAGAGGCAGTGGATGCATAATTGTGCTACATCAAGGGGTATCCACGTTATCAAGTGAACATCTGCAATTTTGACACCTTTGTTAAGATATTCAGCTAAGAGAAGGCTTACTGTGACGTAACATATGCGGTTAATAATGTAGACTTGCGCTTTTCGGATTATAGTTTTGGGGGCTCAGAGAGTGGGTTCGAACTAGTGAACCGTCTTTTCCAACAATACAAAATTTAATGCACTTAGATCTTCGTTGGTGGTGCACGGACTGGTCGTAGATTAAAAGTTCAACCAGCTCAGTAATAACCAACAAGGTCAGTGATACAAATCGTAATGCTCTGGAACTGTTTCAGATTAATTGCGAGACGCTGCTGGTGAGGCAAAGGCGACTCATGCATGGGACACCTGTGGCAAATGATATCAATCATTAGCGGGGAGGGGGGAAGCCATTTTAGATCGCAACACCATTAACCTTGCGTTAGTCACATGACGTGTATTGTTACCCCCACATTTTTAAAGTACTCGTAATTCCTAGCTGGCAACTTGTTTCTTTTGCTTCCTCCCACTATTCGCTTAGTTCGGTGAGGGTCTGTAACTGTGCAGTTGTAGCGCTGTTGTTGTGGGAAGCAGACGTAGTGTTCTTTTCACCCACCTGACCAAAGAAGGTAAGTTTTCATTATATATATATATATATATATATATATATATATATATATATATATATATATATAGTTGTTATGATCCAGGTTAGGACCCAGGAAGAACAACACGAACACAAGAGTAGAAATAACGAAGGTATATTACACGAAATAATAATACAAGATGTGGAAGGTGTTAGTATGACTGTCAGTCTGGTTTGGAGTGAACTACTATCGGCTCGACTCGATTCGTCCCTCTCTCTTGGGGCGTAGTATACATAGTGTTAGGAAGAGTTCATTCTGTAGTTATAGGTATATATATATATATATATATATATATATATATATATATATATATATATAAAAAAAAATAGGATATCATTTGATCATGTTACCTTGGTTTCAACCTTTCGGTATCTTCAGGCGATCCGGCCTAAATAATTTCCTAACGCTTTGTTATTTAAAAAATAAATAAATAAACGTACAACGCGAAGCGTAATAGAATGGGTAGGGAAATCAAATGTATTGAACTTGTATCGGAGAGGGGTAGGAATGTATATGTTTTCATCCTGCTTCAAACGAACTCAAAAGGAATTTTTTTTGTGTGTGTGTGTAAGCATGGTGTCATTATTTCTGATCCAGAAAAACCTTCTGAATTAAAGACCAGAAATAATGACACAATGCTTACACACACAAAAAAAAATCATTTTGAATTCATTCGAACCAGGATGAAAACAAGTACATTTTATACACCCCCACTCTCCGATATAATTTCAATACCTTTGTTTTTTTTCCCCTCCCCTTCTATTATGCTTCGTGTTGTGCATTTATTTAATTATTTGTAAATAATAAAGTGTTAGGAAATTAATTAGCCCTGATCGTCTGAAGATACCGTAATGTCGAAACCAAGGTAGCGGGATCGGCTGATCGTCTAATTTTTAAAATTTAAAATCTCTCCATGTTAAATTTTTAATTTATCTATACGTGTATTGAGTTCTTTTTAATATAACTGTTTCCTAGGCTAATTTAACTCTGACGAATAACTTTTTTATAAGTATATATATATATATATATTACTCTTTCAGTCCTATAAGTATGAGTTTAGCTAATGTGATATCTTTCTATTCATGGAAATATATTGTGGTTATTTTTGTTGGATAAAACTTTTCTCTATTACTGTGTTGTGTTTCACCTACAATTTGCAACACAATCTATATGTACATTATTTATATTATTCGGACTATTGTCCTCATCTTTGTCGACATATTTATCCCAACGTTTCGGCCGTTGTACGCTCCGACCTTCTTCAGGTGGTTGGAATGTCGAACTGAACCCTTTATTTCGCTCACTGGGGTAGACTGTTTTAGTTCCACGTGCCATGTTTGATGGATGTCAGCTATCAGTTATCTCCTGTTAATTTTCCCTCTGAAAGTTCTTCACTGCCTTAACCAGGAATTGAACTCACACTCTTTGCAAGGCCACAAAAATCTCCTGAGCCGACCAAGCATAGAAATAAATACAATATGGGAACCAATAATAAGGAGTTCCAGAGAAAAACAATGACAACAAAAGTTGCAATATGAGCACTGGTAAAAACATAAATGATAACAGCAAAATTGCAATATGAGCACTGGTAAAAATGGTTGCTGAAGACATTAGGTTATAATACCCAGAAATTCATACCCGGATGTCCTCAAAGACACATGGCACAGTGGATAAAGGCGTTGGTTAGATCCAGTAACAGAACTCAAAGAGTGTGAGTTCAATACCCGGTTAAGGCAGTGGAGAACTTTCAGAGGGAAATTAGCAGGAAATTAAACATGGAACTAGAACAGTCTACCCCAGTGAGGGTTCAGTTCGACATTCCAACCACCTGAAGAAGGCCGAAACGTTGTAATAAATATGGCGACAAAGATGAGGACAATAGTCCGAATAATGTACATAATACCTCATCTCAGAAATGTAGACAGATAATCTTTATGCAAGAATTTTTTTTAATAATTTTCATTTTAACAAATAATTGTCTTCCGTTCATGTTTTAATTTATTGCAATGGAGATTACCTGTTATGTTATTTTTTTCAGCAGTACGACAATATTTTACGTAATTGTAACACTATAAACATTTTTCTATTGGGGTGTGTGAACACAACAAGGAACTAACCATTTTCAGAAAACCGATGTGACTAACGCAGGGTTAAAAGGGTCTTGATTAGCGTTGGGCGATAACTCTGCTCGATTACGAGAGGGCAGCGATTATGTATGTGTCAATAAAGAAGATAGTAGGTAATTGTATTTAAAATCGGAGTGCGATACGTTTAGGGCCAGCATAAATGTCTCTTTTATAAAAGGACACATCCAGTCTCAGCGATAGTTTTTCCTCGTTTTGAAGGCGTTTGCACGCTATGCAACCGGAGAAGAAAGCCAGCTATGTGGCGTAGAAAGATAGATTACGTATGGAAGTGCATCGATTATCTGAGAAAGTCAACTTTTATTTTTCAGTAAAGAAATATGATACGTTCGCACTTGATGAACTTTTTAAATTGAAGGGAAATTTTCTGGACGAATATATAGATTTGTCAGCTGGTGTTTTTTTTTTTATTTTATTTTTTTATTTTTTTTTTTTACATTTGAAAGAACAAATAAAGAAAAGCAAGCCCGCTTTTTATCTTTCGCTAACAAATGATCTGTCTATTTTCGTGATCATAAAACGTAACCGTTCGAATCCAACATAAATATTACGTTCCTTACTGTACCCCGCACATCCCCGCCAACATACTTATCCTTTCCACTCAAAATGCATTATACTCTTTCCTTCATTTTTTTTTTTTTTTTTTTTCATTTACCCTTTTATCTTTTATTTCTTCCCTGATTCAAGGAGGGGCAATTGAATGCGTACAATTCATCGGCTGTATTTTTAGTCTCACTTGCCAGTTGAATCCGAGGCGTAGGTTGAGTGCTGAATGGCCAGATGACATTTGAATGAAACGAGTTACCATGTCAGACAGTGCAGCATCGGTGCACAGCCTTTCATCTCTACAAGATTTTTGCTGCCTTCCGTTTCTACTGCCTTCTTTATTTTGTTTGTATTCATTTGTTCTTTATTTCATTCTTTCGCTAATTTAGTTTTTATTCGCTTTATTTCCTACTGTTTCCTCTTCTCTTTCTATGACCTGCACAGACTTTTAAATTTCTTTCTTTCTTGATTTTTCTTTTTTTTCTTCTTTTACTTTTTTCTTCTTTTTCTTTTTTTTTTCCCCCTAACCCTCACCGACATTGATAGGCTTTTTTTTTTTAATACTTTTTTGTTCATTCTGTGACTTTCTGCAGTTTCTATTTATTTTTTTTTCTTTTACGTTTACTTTTCTTTTAGCATCTTTCATTTCTTTCTTTCTTTATGTATTTATTTATTTTGAGTATACTTTCTTACGAGATTTTCCTCTTTGTGTTTTAAGGAGGCTTACTTTCTTGCTCTTTTTTCTTTCGTTTTCATTTTTTTATAAGGACCATCTCTTTTTTTGCTTCCTGTAATGAATGGACAACGCCGAATATCAACTTCAGAAACGTTATTCTGTAAAGCAAACTGATCGTTCGTGGTTTGCAGCGGACCGTCGGTTTACGTGATGCAGAATTAGGAACACTGCTAGAAGAAGGTCCAACTACAAGAACATGGCAGACTCAGAAATTGAATCCACTATAAAGAAGTGTAAAGAAAACCAACAAGACCAATATATATGTAAGAAGAAAAATATACGGAAAAAACAAACAAAAATCCTAATATGCAATTATGCTGTTTTAATGCATAATTGCATATTAGGATTTTTGTTTGTTTTTTCCGTATATTTTTCTTCATACTGTCGGATCTATATCCATGTATTTGCTTACATATGTAAGCAAATATATGGATATAGATCCGACAGTATGAAGAAAAATATGGAAAAATATAAATACGAAAATGCAAATATGCTGTTTTAATGTTATTTCAATGTCGACGTCAGACGTTTCGGTCTAGTAGACCTTCTTCAGGACATAGTTATTAAAACATAATTAAAATTAGATGATATTCAAGTCAACATGAAAAGACGATAGACATAAGACTAATCAAAACAGAATAACTGAAAAATTTTAATATCAGCGTTATTCTGAAGGAGTGAAGGTAGTTAAAATAACAGCGGTGTCAAGAGAAAAACCGTTCATTTTTTTTTGCGGGTATCAATGTTAAATATTGCCAAATTATTTTTTTTTTCTAATAACGCCGATTCATTGACGAAACATGCCAAAATGGAAGTTTTACAAATTGACTTATATATTTACTATATATGCATGTGTGAATGTGTTTATTCATGATAAGATACGTAGAAAAATACTTTGCAGTGCTTTTTAAGTAAAGGAAAGACATTTACATTTAGACTGTCTACTCAGTATCTGTGCACCCTTCAGCAAACTTGTAAAATGGTTTAAACTTTGGGCGTAATTACTTCCTGGTGGACATCAGTTATTGGTTTGTAATTTGCTGAAAATGCTCGCTGTTTATTGTCGTCAAATAGCCTGGTCAGCGCAGCGTGTAGTGTTCTCATGCCTTTCTTTTGTGATGTTGGACGGCTTCGCTTGTCTCTTTTGTTATGTCAAGCGAAAGCACGTTATCACTTCCAAAAATGCAGGTTATATTCCAGACTTCGTAGACGCCTTCCAATAATATCCGCACTGGTAATACTTGTTCAAGTAGTAATCGTCAAATAATATAACGATCAGAACAGAATCGTAATCCGAATAGAGAGAGTGAATAGTGGATAGGCAAGAAGAGTGAACAGTGATCACTACTTCCTATTTATTCGCTTCCTTTATGATCAACTTGATAATGGAATCGCGGGTGTTACTCACAGGCGATCTAGCTTCAACCCACAGTGTCGGCAACGACACTTACTATTATACAACAAATGATGAGTAAAATCTTGTCCTACCTTTTCAGTCTTTGGCAATATCCATTAACTTTCTTTCTCTGTAATCGACTGAACCAGAAAAAAACATGTCTTCTTCTCGTTGTTCATGATAACGAGATCTGGTCTTCTGACCTGAATTGTACGATACATTTGAATTTGTAAACCCTCTGGGATTCTTTTTTTTATATAGATCAGCTACTGTTTTAAATACATAGCATTGTGTCAGGACGTTTAAGTCCCAGTAACCTGCACAATTCTCAATGAATCACCTTTCTCACCTCGTCATGACTACATTGATAAATCAATATGACGGCAGCCTAATGAGGAAGAATCACTTCACTTACTTCACACAACGAATATTTATTTTTCAACATAATTATTCTTTCTTGCCAATGAACTCTGTTTAATGGTAAATGTCATATTGGTCGAACCTATGTCCCAGAAAAAACTAAGTCGATCATGGCACTAAGACGCCAGGAATTACGTGAAGTAAAAGAGAATTAGAATAGTTAAACAAGGAGAAAGGACAATAAAAGAACAGGTTTTAGGAAGGCAGGCAGATGGCGATTCTTGTGAATCCTTCTCGCCACTTTTGTGATGTTGGACGGCTTCGCGTGTCACTTTTTGCTATTATCACTTCAAAAAGTGGTCGTTATATTCGAGACTTTGTAGACGCCGGTACTAGTAGTAACGCCTTCCAATAATATCCTCACTAGTAATACTTGTTCAAGTAGTAATCGTCAAATAGTATAATGATCAGAAGAGAATTGTAATCCGTATAGTAGTAGAGAGAGTGAATATATAGCAATAGTGGATAGACAAGAAGAGTGAACAGTGAAATATTTATTTGTATTTATACAAAACTAGCAGTAGAGTCCAGCGTTGCCTGGGGATGTAACAGTAAGAGATACATCAAGTATCGACCATCATAAAGACTGAAAAATAAAATTGACACAGATTATTGTTTAAGGTTGACGGACACGCATGTCTTAATTTGTTTTTTTTTTTTGTTTCTGTTTTTTTTTTTACGAATTAGTCAAACCCAAACTCAAACAAAAACATTGTTTTCAATCGTTATGAGTCTACCGATTGATTAGAATTTTATTATAAACAATTGTCTTGTAAATGGAATTTTTAAAGCATTCTGAATGTAAAAATAAAGAAAAACGTGTGCAAGACAATAAGAAACACTACCTGCCAAAAAAAGTGAAGTTTTGTTGAAACCGGTTGAAAAATGTAGGAAATCCGATCCCATATATAAACGAACACACACACACACACACACACACACACACACACACACACACACACACACACACAAAACAACCTGGATTTTATAATAAGAATAACTCAATATGAGTTGTCCCCCTTTCATTCTCGAAACAGCGATGCATCTTAATCGTGTTTTCAAATTGATTTCGTGCAAAAACAATTGTGTTTTTCCAATTTTTGGTGCTGTCAGAACCACCGCAAGGTGATTTTACGTAGTCCTGTGAAGTTTTGTTGAAATCGGTTGAAAAATGTAGGAAATCCGATCCAATATATAAACGAACAGACACATACACACACACACACACACACACACACACAACCTGGGTTTTATAATAAGTATGATGTGGCACAGGCCAAAAGGGGAATGGGGAAACGGACGGTCTTCTTCAGTCTTAACGTTTAACTTAGCGAGCTACAAACACTGACCCAAACATACTACAATATTCCTTACACCAAAACAACGCATTCTTGCTTACCATTCTTACTACATCCACCATAATACCACAATGTCACTATGAAAGTCCTAACAAGTCCCCATTTTACAATTCGTTGTCAGTGGGACTGGGGGAGGGGAATAAAATAACCGTTTAAAAATCTAAAACCCAAGTGAATATTTACAAAAATAAATAAAAACTATATGCAAAGAAATAAAAAAAAACAGTGTTAGTAATAATTCCCTCCACAATCCTTACCATGGCAGAAACGGTGCTCGGTAAAAATGGCAGCGGAAAAAATGGCAGGGTAAAAATGGCAACGGTAAAAATGGCAAAAGTGGATAAATAGGAAAAAATGGCAATTCGACAACAGAAAATTATGACCATTCAAGAAGGATGGGTCTAAGCTCCAATCCCTCTAGTTGAAAATAGGGCTAAGTCCCCTCCCTTCAATATTTTAAAATGAATATTTTTAAATAGATATTTACTCTAGTCGGTGCTGGGGGAGTTAGGCTCCTTCTCCTCTTGTTTTAAATAGGGGCTAAGTTCCCGCTCCTCGTATTAAAAAGATTTTTTTTTTAATTTTCGATGTCGATTTTTAGAAGTTTTAGGGGGAGGGCGCTAGGTTCCTATTCCTAATTGCAGTAAAAGCACAAATCGTAGCGTGTTTAAGTGAATTTGATGACTATAATTAATTTTATAATTGATAGCTGACATTAGGATTATATATATATATATATATATATATATATATATATATATATATATATATATATAATAAAAAGGCTTAAACACTAATATTCTATGGTCATAATTTATTCCATTGGAATCGTAAATACGATCCAATTCATCATTTTGAATTTGTAGGTCTGAGGAATATTAGTTTTTAAGCCTTTTTATTATATCCTTACTCTGTCCTAGACATTGAGTTCTATCTGGATTCTTCCTCTTGGAATTTTTTTTCTGAAAATATACATGTATGGGTATATATTTATATATTTTGCATACGTATGTGTATTTTCTACTAATAATATCTATCTATCTATCTATCTATCTCTATCTATCTATCTCTCTCTCTATATATATATATATATTTTTATTTATATATATAAAATAAATGTGTTAGTGTTTATATATATATATATATATATATATAAAAATAAGTGTATTAGTGTATATATATATAAAATAAGTGTATTAGATATATATATATATATATATATATATATATATATATATATATATATATATATATATAAGTGTATTACTGTGTGTATATATATATATATTTATATATATATATATATATATATATATATATTAGTGTTGGGACGATTAATCGGAATCGGGGAATCGGAAAAATCGCAAAGGCGAAGTTTAGGAATCCCATTCAAATAAAACGTTTTTTTTTTTTATTGGAATGTTTTTTCTTACAAATAATCAAATAAAACTTTTTTATAATAGGAATGTTTTCTTTGAAAATATTTTTTAAATAGTTTATTTATTATTTTTTATAATTGGAATGTTTTCTTTTTTGTGTGAAAATACTTTTTAAATAGTTTGTATTGAAAACATTTTTAAATACTTTATTCTATTTTTTAAATAGTCTAATAGTTTTTTTATAAATAGAAATGTAACAAAATTTAAATATATTAAACGTCATAGTAATAATGTATCCAATATATTGTTGTTTTATTTGACTGCATTACTGATTCCCACGTGTTCAAACTAGTGAAATTAAAAAAATAACCAACTCTAAGTGTACAAAACTGACGAGGAACTGTTTTCCGGTTAACACCGCTTAATGTTGGTTTCTGATTTCAATACCGGAAGCCGTCATCAAGTGGACCTATAATTGTTTTTTCTCAAAGTTTTTCAGTGTGTTCAGACGTAATCGCCTAAAAAATAAAATCTCATGGGAGGGGGAGCTTTAGCTGAATATTCTTTTTAATTTGACAAACTTCTCATGTTTTTCCATTATGTATGGTATCCAAGATTTTAATAAACTCATTTTGAGATATTCATCTATAATTTTTTTCCTTTTGCCATTTTTTCTTATTTATTCATTTTTGCCATTTGTACCGTTGCCATTTTCACCTATTTATTCACTTTTGCCATTTTACCGTTGCCAATTTTACCTATTTATCCACTTTTGCCATTTTTACCGTTGTCAATTTTACCGTTGCCATTTTTTCGGTTGCCATTTTTACCTAAATTCGGCAGAAACATCAGTTCACTGGACGAAATCAATGCGGGGCTTTAATAATGTAATAATATGAGACATTCACCCCAAGCACTTACTCAACTACACACTCAGTCAAACATAACACCAAAAACGAAAAACACACCCGAAACGAAAAGTGCCCCGCATCCACCAGAAAAGTGACATAAACTGACCACGTAACAAGGGAGAATGGGAATTTAAACAAAAGGAAAAATAGGGACAGAAATAAAAGGGGCCAACTGTGATCGTATAGACATCACGTTACTTCCTATTTATTCACTTCCTTTATGATCACGTGATCTACTTAGTAACATAATCGCCCGTGTTGCTCACTGGCGATCTAGGTTCAAAATACAGTGTCGGCAACGACACTTACTCATGCAACAATTAGTAAGACTTTTATTACTAAATCATTATTATCTAAAAAAATTCTTACACTCTAAAAATATATTCTGGCTTTAAATAACCTGCAATCAATTAAAAACAATATGTTCTTCATTGTTTTTTTTTTGTTATTTAATGATTCTTTCTTTTTAGTTTTTTTTTCCATTTTTTTTTCTTTTAAATATTCTTTCATTCTATCTTCTTTTCAGTTTTCCTTGTTTTTAACTTTCTTTCCAATCCTTTCTTCTTTTTTTCTTTTCGGGATTCTTTTTATCTTTTTTTTTTTTTTTTTTTTGCATTTTTCTTTTCTGTTTTTTTAAAGGTTTCTTTCTTTCTAGATTTTTTTTAAAATTTTTTTTAAGGATTCTTTCTTCCTAGTTTCATTCTTTCTTTCTTTTTTAAAGCCAATTCCTTTCTAAATACTTTCTTCCTATTATTTTGAAAAGGAAAAAGTAAGAATAAAAATTAAATGAAGAAATCTGGCCAACTATGGATCTTATTTCGACAGAAGATGTCTTTTATTTTAATTTTATTTTTTATTTTTTTACTTTCAAAATATTTTAAAAGGTTTTGTATTTCTGTTTACCCAAATGACAAGCAAACAGTATTTTGAAGATTACATCGAAACTAAATCACGCGTCTAAATTGAAATCATATACTCACATTCAAAATACACTCTGCATCAACAAGGCCGCATCCAGACATGTCAACTTTAGTTGAATTAGGATCTGAAACTTTCAATGTATTGATGGTACTCCCCACAACTCCTGTCTTTTATATTCAGTGTCTTTTTGCTATCCTTTCAAATTGCTCTTCTGTCAACCATTTACACGAAAGCATTAGGTTGGTTATTTGCTGTCTTCCTCTGTCTCTCTTGCCCTCAACATGTCTTGTGTGTTTTAAATTATCCAAGCCTTCTTTCCTGATCATATGCCCTGGAAATATCATTTATCGTTTTCTGATACTAAAAAGTGCCTTTTGTTTCCATTTTCCTTACAACTTCCTTATTAACCATATGTTCAATCCATGACATTCTTGGCATCTCATGTCTTTTCTTCAGCGGTGACGAGATTGTACATCATTGACTGCCATGTAGGAGGAGACATGGTTCATCAAACTTTTCTCTGTTTCTAACGAAATTTTCCTGTTTCTGAATACCTTGCTTAGCTTTTGACAGGTACCTTCGCTATTCGAATGTACCTTCGGATTTCGGTGTCGTCTTTTCCGTCCTCTGTTAAAACTCTGCCTAGATACTGAAATTTTTGTACTTGCTTGATTTTGGTGTGACCAATTGGTACGTCTAAATCTTAGTTTGGTGATGTCAACGAAAACTTGTTGCTTCTCTTGCGATGCCAACGAATACTCGTTGTCACTTTCGTAATGCCCGTTGTAGTAGAGACTTTGTAATCGCAGATACAACTATAGTAACACCGTTGAACAATACTGGTGTCAGACGCCTTCGAATAACATTGGCACTAATAGTACTTGCTCCATAATACTCACTCGAAAAGTAATCCCCGAATAGTAATCCGTGTAGTGATAGAGGATAGAATGGAAATGTCAATCCGTATAATGATAATGGATAGAATAGAAATGTCGATTCGTATAGGGACAGGGGATAGAATAGAAACGTCGATCCGTATAAAGAAAGGGGATAGAATGGAAACGTCGATCCGTATAGTGATAGGGGATAGAATAGAACCATCGATCCGTATAGGGATAGAATAGAAATGTCAATCCGTATAGGGATAGGGGATAGAATAGAAATGTCGATCCGTATAGGGATAGGGGATAAAATAGAAACGTCGATCAGTAGAGGGATAGGGGATAGAATAGAAATGTCGATCCGTATAGGGATAGGGGATAGAATAGTAATGTCGATCCGTATAGGGACAGGGGATGGAATAGAAACGTCAATCCGGAAAGGGATAGGGGATAGAATAGAAACGGCGATCCGTATAGGGATAGGGGATAGAATAGAAACTTCGACCCGTATAGGGATAGGGGATAGAATAGAAATGTCAGTCAGTATAGGGATAGGGGATAGAATAGAAATGTCGATCCGTATAGGGATAGGGGATAGAATAGAAACGTGGATCCGTATAGGGATAGGGGATAGAATAGAAACGTGGATCCGTATAGGGATAGGGGATGGAATAGAATCGTCGATCCGTATAGGGATAGGGGATAGTATAGAAATTTCAATTCGTATAGGGATAGGGGATAGAATAAAAAATTTCAATCCGTATAGGGATAGGGGATAGAATAGAAATGTCGATCTGTATAGGGATAGCGGATAGAATAGAAACGTCGATCCGTATAGAGACAGGGAAAAGAATAGAAATGTCGATCCATATAGGGATAGGGGATAGAATAGAAATGTCGATCCGTATAGGTATAGGGGATAGAATAGAAATGTCAATCAGTATAGGGATAGAATAGAAATGTCGATCCGTATAGGGATAGGGGATAGAATAGAAACGTCGATCCGTATAGGGATAGGGGATAGAATAGAAACGTAGATATGTATAGGGATAGGGGATAGAATAGAAACGTCGATCCGTATAGGGATAGGGGATAGAATAGAAACGTCGATCCGTATAGTTATAGGGGATAGAATAGAAACGTCGATCCGTATAGGGATAGGGGATAGAATAGAAACGTCGATATGTATAGGGATAGGGGATAGAATAGAAACGTCGATCCGTATAAGGATAGGGGATAGAATAGAAACGTCGATCCGTATAGTTATAGGGGATAGAATAGAAACGTCGATCCGTATAGGGATAGGGGATAGAATAGAAATGTCGATCCGTATAGAGATAGGGGATAGAATTGAAATGTCGATCCGTATAGGGATAGAATAGAAACGTCGATCCGTATAGTGACAGGGGATAGAATAGAACCGTCGATCCGTATAGGGATGGGGATATAATGGAAGCGTCGATCCGTATAGGGTTAGGGAATGCACTAGAAATGAAATCCGTATAGGGATAGGGGATACAATAGGAACGTCGATCTGTATAGGGACAGGGGATAGAATAGAAATGTCAATCCGTATAGGGATAGGGGATAGAATAGAAACTTCGACCCGTATAGTGAAAGGGAATAGAATAGAAACGTCGATCCGTATAGGGACAGGGGCTAGAATAGAAATGTCAGTCAGTATAGGGATAGGGAATAGAATAGAAACGTCGATATGTATAGGGATAGGGGATAGAATAGAAACGTCGATCCGTATAGTATTAGGGGATAGAATAGAAATGTCAATCCGTATAGGGATAAGGGATAGAATAGAAACGTCGATCCGTATAGGGATAGGGGATAGAATAGAAATGTCGATCCGTATAGAGATGGGGGATAGAATTGAAATGTCGATCCGTATAGGGATAGAATAGAAACGTCGATCCGTATAGGGATGGGGATATAATGGAAGCGTCGATCCGTATAGGGTTAGGGAATAGAATAGAAATGATAATCCGTATACGGATAGGGGATAGAATAGGAACGTCGATACGTATAGGGACAGGGGATAGAATAGAAATGTCAATCCGTATAGGGATAGGGGATAGAATAGAAACGTCGATCCGTATAGGGATAGGGGATGGAATAGAAACGTCGATATGTATAGGGATAGGGGATAGAATAGAAACGTCGATCCGTATAGTTATAGGGGATAGAATAGAAATGTCAATCCGTATAGGGATAGGGGATAGAATAGAAACGTCGATCCGTATAGGGATAGGGGATAGAATAGAAATGTCGATCCGTATAGAGATAGGGGATAGAATTGAAATGTCGATCCGTATAGGGATAGGGGATAGAATAGAAACGTCGATCCGTAAAGGGATAGGGGATAGAATAGAAACGTCGATCCGTATAGGGATAGGGGATAGAATAGGAACGTCGATCCGTAAAGGGATAGGGGATAGAATAGAAATGTCAATCAGTATAGGGATAGGGGATAGAATAGAAATGTCGATCCGTATAGGGATAGGGGATAGAATAGAAACGTCGATCCGTATAGGGATAGGGGATAGAATAGGAACGTCGATCCGTAAAGGGATAGGGGATAGAATAGAAATGTCAATCAGTATAGGGATAGGGGATAGAATAGAAATGTCGATCCGTATAGGGATAGGGGATAGAATAGAAACGTCGATCCGTATAGGGATAGGGGATAGAATAGGAACGTCGATCCGTAAAGGGATAGGGGATAGAATAGAAACGTCGATCCGTATAGGGATAGGGGATAGAATAGGAACGTCGATCCGTAAAGGGATAGGGGATAGAATAGAAATGTCGATCCGTATAGGGATAGGGGATAGAATAGAAACGTCGATCCGTATAGGGATAGGGGATAGAATAGGAATGTCGATCCGTAAAGGGATAGGGGATAGAATAGAAATGTCAATCAGTATAGGGATAGGGGATAGAATAGAAATGTCGATCCGTATAGGGATGGGGGGATAGAATAAAACGTCGATCCGTATAGGGATGGGGATAGAATAGAAACGTAGATATGTATAGGGATGGGGATAGAATAGAAACGTCGATCCGTATAGGGATAGGGGATAGAATAGAAACGTCGATCCGTAAAGGGATAGGGGATAGAATAGGAACGTCGATCCGTAAAGGGATAGGGGATAGAATAGAAATGTCAATCAGTATAGGGATAGGAGATAGAATAGAAATGTCGATCCGTATAGGGATAGGGGATAGAATAGAAACGTCGATCCGTAAAGGGATAGGGGATAGAATAGAAACGTCGATCCGTATAGGGATAGGGGATAGAATAGGAACGTCGATCCGTAAAGGGATAGGGGATAGAATAGAAATGTCAATCAGTATAGGGATAGGGGATAGAATAGAAATGTCGATCCGTATAGGGATAGGGGATAGAATAGAAACGTCGATCCGTATAGGGATAGGGGATAGAATAGAAACGTAGATATGTATAGGGATAGGGGATAGAATAGAAACGTCGATCCGTATAGGGATAGGGGATAGAATAGAAACGGCGATCCGTATAGTGTTAGGGGATAGAATAGAAACGTCGATCCGTATAGGGATAGGGGATATGATAGAAACGTCGATCCATATAGGGACTGAGGATAGAATGGAACCATCGATCCGTATAGGGATAGGGGATAGAATAGAAATGTCAATCCGTATAGGGATAGGGGATAGAATAGAAACGTCGAGCCGTATAAGGATAGTGGATAGAATAGAAACTTCGACCCGTATAGTGAATGGGGATAGAATAGAAACGTCGATCCGTATAGGGATAGGGCATAGAATAGAAATGTCAATCCGTATAGGGATAGGGTATAGAATAGAAATGTCAATCCATATAGGGATAGGGGATAGAATAGGAACGTCGATCCGTATAGGGAGAGGGCATAGAATAGAAATGTCAGTAAGTATAGGGATAGGGGATAGAATAGAAACGTCGATCCGTATAGTGATATGGGATAGAATAGAACCATCGATCCGTATAGGGATAGGGGATAGAATAGAAATGTCAATCCGTATAGGGATAGGGGATAGAATAAAACTGCCGATCCGTATAGGGATAGGGCATAGAATAGAAATGTCAATCCGTATAGGGATAGGGGATAGAATAAAACTGCCGATCCGTATAGGGATAGGGCATAGAATAGAAATGTCAATACGTATAGGGATAAGGGATAGAATAGAAACGTCGATCCGTATTGGGACAGGGGATAGAATAGAAACGTCGATCCGTATAGTGATAGGGGATAGAATAGAAACGTCGATCCGTATAGGGACAGGGGCTAGAATAGAAACGTTGATCCGTATAGGGATTGGGGATATAATAGAAATGTCAATCCGTATAGGGATAGGGGATAGAATAGAAACGCCGATCCGTATAGGGATTGGGAATGGTATGGAAACGTCGATCCGTATAGTGATAGGGGATAGAATAGAAATGTCAATCCGTATAGTGATAGGGGATAGAATAGAAATGTCGATCCGTATAGGGATAGGGGATAGAATAGAAATGTCGATCCGTATAGGGATAGGGGATAGAATAGAAACGTCGATCCGTATAGGGACAGGGGCTAGAATAGAAACGTTGATCCGTATAGGGATAGGGGATAGAATAGAAATGTCAATCCGTATAGGGATAGGGGATAGAATAGAAACGCCGATCCGTATAGGGATTGGGAATGGTATGGAAAAGTCGATCCCTATAGTGATAGGGGATAGAATAGAAATGTCAATCCGTATAGGGATAGGGGATAGATTAGAAATGTCGATCCATATAGGGATAGGGGATAGAATAGAAATGTCGATCCGTATAGGGATAGGGGATAGAATAGAAACGTCGATCCCTATAGTGATAGGGGATAGAATAGAAACGTCGATCCGTATAGGGACAGGGGCTAGAATAGAAACGTCGATCCGTATTGGGATAGTGGATAGAATAGAAATGTCAATCCGTATAGGGATAGGGGATAGAATAGAAATGTCAATCCGTATAGGGATAGGGGATAGAATAGAACCGTCGATCTGTATAGGGATAGGGAATAGAATAGAACCATCGATCCGTATAGGGATAAGGGATCGAATAGAAATGTCAATCCGTATAGGGATAGGGGATAGAATAGAAATGTCGATCCGTATAGGGATAGGGGATAGAATACAATCGTCGATCCGTATAGGGATAGAGGATAGAATAGAAACGTCGATCTGTATAGGGATAGGGGATAGAATAGAAATGTTGATCCGTATAGGGATAGGGGATAGAATAGAAATGTTGATCCGTATAGGGATAGGGGATAGAATAGAAATGTTGATCCGTATAGGGATAGGGGATAGAATAGAAATGTTGATCCGTATAGGGATAGGGGATAGAATAGAAACGTCGATCCCTATAGTGATAGGGGAAAGAATAGAATATAATTGTTGGTTATTGGAATTCATTCCGTATACACCAATCATATACTTGGGTATATATATATATATATATATATATATATATATATATATATATATATATATATATATATATATATATATACCACATTTTACTCAGATGAGAACTGCCCCATTAACCCTCGCATCAGTTGTGATGACTTTCGTCTCTTTTCGGCGTATATGGCCCCGAATATGATCAGCTTTTGAGTTCATAGTTATCGGGCATATATGACAAATAAATTGTGTCCTTGTTAGGGTTGACTGGATCTTTATGTCCTAAAACTGTATCACCATGTAAATAAAGCAAAAAAAAAAAAAACATGACAGTGTAATTAAAATTGGAAAGGATCGGGATAGCTCGCAAAGTTGTTTTATAATTGTTAAATATCCACGGATTTATCTCATTAAGAATGAAAAGGTTTCATTTCCAGATTTCAGTTCACGAGTAACAACGTTTCTTTCAGTTGCTTGTTACTCATTTGTTCCTTTGAGAAGATATCAAAACGCTTGACAGTCATCTGACTTTTTTTTTTATATAATGACTAAATGGTTTCTCATTGACACGCTTCACCAAAGATGCTTACGGTAGTGGTAATGGTAATATTAACTGTTTCCTTATAAGGAAACATTTAGCATTCATTGACCGAGCAGCCAGTATTACTTTCGCCTGAAATGTATAATCTGTTTCGAACAAAACAATTTTTAGGAAAATCGCTTTCTTATGTCCAGTAACTTAATCTTTCCATTACGGATGTGTGCTTCCTTCCTAGCTTTTTGTTTGAAGTAATGTGGAACGTTGATGTCTGTATATATGTGTGAGTATGTTTGTTGAGTGTGTTTGTGTGTGAATGTACTTATGCGTGTATATGTAGGTGCATATATATGTGTGCATGAATGTATATATATGTATGTGTGCATGTGTGTTTTGTGCGTGTGTGTTTATATATGGCTGGGTGTGGGTGCGTATATATATATATATATATATATATATATATATATATATATATATATGTGTGTGTGTATGTGTATGTATATGTGTGTGGTGTGTCATTATTTTTTCTTCACGTTATATGTAGTATCCATTCTAGTTGTGGTTGTTCTCAAGGGATGTAGTTTCTATCATCTGGTACAGTTCTTAGTGATTCTGTAACTAACGCCACTAGATTCGAAGAAGTTGTTATGGTCCGGTTCCTTGTAACACGGTGATAGTCCAAGGTAGAACCAATAAAGAAGAACTCGAACACAGGTATGGAATAACACATATATTACAAACAGGAATATATACAGAGAAGTAGAAGTGTTAGTACGAACAATCAGGTTTAGTAGAGAGAACAATGTAGTCTCGACCAGTATCACTATTCCAATGTCTTGCAGTAATTGTCTGAACGCGACTCTGTTTCGGACTGCCTCTGACTCGACTCTTGACTCGACTTGAACTACTGGCCCCTTGCCTACTCCTGAGGCGCAGTATTTATTAAGTATGGAATAGTCCATTATTATTATTATTATGGGTAAGACCCCATAACAGAAGTATGGTCATCACTATGTCCTACAGGCTTCATTTGCTCAAAGCCATTCTAATCATTGATCTTAGAAAGCGATTGTATACAGCTGACAGTTTAGATATTTCTGAGCGAGTTTGGTACGACATCCATATGAAAGATTCGATGTGACCAGACTATTTAAGAACATTACTTACGTTCTTAGGTTAACGTTTTGGTGTTGTAGCAATTTTTGGTGTTAGACGAGATTGACGCTAGGTCAGCTCACTCAATGGTCAATTTCCTTATCTCCTATAATAAAGTACTTATAACTGATCCATACAAAATATTCTGACATCAGAATAAAACGATGTCTGTGGTAGAAGAGAATGGGTATTTGGACAAACCACTTTCGCATAATTACCTTACAGGTTGAAGTAATATCGGGAGCAAAGCTGTTACTTCTATCGACAACCTTGACAAAGATGAACGATATATTAGAAATATATTTGCGTGTCTGTTTTTAGTTGGTATTTTATCATCTCACACAGTAGAAAGCTATTCTTATGTGCATAAAACCAGCGTAAAATCGACTATAGTGTAACCCTGATATAAGAGACTCGGATATAAGAGAAACCCGGATATAAGAGATTTTTTCTGGTCCCAAATTAGAGCTTGTGTTAATGTATATAATATAGACCAAACCCGGATATAAGAGACTTCTCCGGTCCCGACAACTCTCTTATATCCGGGTTACACTGTAATTAAAACCAATATTGAAAAAAAATTAAATTTATCCTTTTGAAATAAATGTTAGCATGAGAATTTTGCCTTTAACCAACTCCTAAAATTCTACTTTTATCTTCCACTATTCCTTAGTAAAAAACATGCCCCTTGTTTTTTTTTGTAGCGCAGTTTTATTGCTTTACACAGCCGTTAAGCCCCACAGATGTTACTGCTTAGAGGTGACTCGAGCACTGAAAGGACGTCCCCGTAACCCTTTTCTTTCATCACGAGTGAAAAAAAAAAATGATGGGCCATAACACCCAAAGAGAAATCTTTTAAGAACTTCAAAGCGCAGGGTTCATCTGATCCGCACGAACCGAGTCCGCCCACAGACCTCTAAATATTGACCCCAAAAGAATTCAATGAGTCTTTTGCCTGCAAATGATAGTACCAGTGAGGGCAGGCAGGACAAACATAGACGTATATAAGCACATACATTCCATTCTCCCTCACACTCGCCCTCCCTCTCTCTCTCTCTCACTCTCCCCCTCTCTCTCTCTATCTATCTATCGAGCCCACGCATATAAAAACACCCTCTCGCTTTTGCGCGCACACACACACGCATACACATAGAGATTCTTCCCTTTTTTTTCTCTCAACCCACCCAAACTGACATATCACACACTCTTTTTCACACGCAGTACCCCTCTCACATAAATAAATTCTCTTTCTCTCTCTCTCTGTCTCTGTCTCTCTCTCTCTCTCTATCTATCTATCTATCTTGCCCACACATATAAAAACACTCTCTCGCTTTTGCGTGCACACACACACGCATACACATAGAGATTCTTCCCTTTTTTTTCTCTCAATTCACCCAAACTCACATATCACACGCTCTTTTCACACGCAGTACCCCTCTCACATAAATAAATTCTCTTTCTCTCTCTCTCTCTCTGTCTCTCTCTCTCTCTATCTATCTATCTATCTATCTTGCCCACACATATAAAAACACTCTCTCGCTTTTGCGCGCACACACACACGCATACACAGAGATTCTTCCTTTTTTTTCTCTCAACCCACCCAAACTCACATATCACACGCTCTTTTTCACACGCAGTACCCCTCTCACATAAATAAATTCTCTCTCTCTCTCTCTCTCTCTCTCTCATTCACATGTACTCTTTTTTCATTCTTTCACATTTGCTTTATATATACATACTTCACACGAACACATTCCCTTAGAAATACACACAGGCTCATGGCCACATCACGTTAAAACACCGGCTCGCGTACGCTCAACGAAGTTAAGCAACGTCGGGTCTGGTTAGTACATTTAATGGGTGACCGCTTGAGAATACAAGGTAATGCAAGCTTGGATATGCTAGTAAGTAGTGTAATGGATAATGGCACGCAATCGTTAATTAGAGAGCCGTGTACTTCGCTATATTTACTTACACGCAAATAGCCTCTTCTCTCCCCAGGTACGAGGTAATTAGTAAGACTAAGTACTATCACTAATCCTTATTATCTCCCGCCAAAATTCTTACAATCTAAAAATATTTTCAGACTTTTAGTGACCGAAGCAAGAATTTAAAACGAATCAATAAAAACATATACACACACTTGTCTTTTCTCTCTCAAACACACACACACACACACACGCACACACATATAATCTATCGCTCTCACATACATTGTTTTTCCTTTTCTCTCTCTCACACATATATGTTCCATCACATAAGTAATTTCTATCACCACACTGTTAAACATACACACAGAGACACTTTCGCTTTCACATATACTCACTCACTCACTCCCTTTCATAATTTACTATCAAGAGTTACCTTACTACCTACAGATTCATCAATGATTCTTTTGCTAGGAAAAAGTCATATATAAACAATAATTTAAAATTTTAATGTAAAATTTCAAAACAATCATCACCAGAAATTCCCTGAAAATTACTCTGATCAACAGCCAACTGAAGAAGTCCGTATGACACAACGGTCGAAACTGTGTGATAATTACAACAAAGAAATGACATTAGTCCGATTGTAAATATTGAAAATAATGTCAAACGTTGTGTTATCTGCGTAGTTCATTGTACGTCAAAGAAGTGACAGCAATACTCCATTAGCGTGTTAGTTTTTGTTAATCTAAACAAGGCAATAAAGCCACTGAGACGCAAAGTGGTTACTGAGTGTGTAGAATAAGAAAAAGAAAAACATTATTAAGGAGCGAGAACAATAAAAGAAGAGGAATCAAGAAGACAGTAGATAAAGATTGACATTGCATTTAAATTTTTGAAGATCAAAGTTGGCTGGAAAGCAAGATGCCAGAAGAGAGTTCCACAGACGAGAAGTGCGAAAAAAGAAAAATTTTAGCAAAGAACGTACGGTTGCATCTTGCTAATTCAACTATAAAATGATGAGACCTTACCGCCAATCTAGTACTGCGATTAAATTCATAAGGTCTCGGTACCATAGAGCAAAACCCATCAGAACAATTACTATGAAAGTGTTTATAGAAAAGGCGCAGGGAATCTATTTTACGGCGGTGGGAAAGTGGCTGAAGTCGAGATGCCAGGTCAGAACTAATAACATTACAGATTTCTGTCGAGAAAAATAGTTTAGCATGACACAGTGAACCAACTTTCCTAACAGCAGATCTAACAATTGACGCAATATAATCTTTCCACTTTTTAGCCGAAAACGTTCGCCCCAAAAGTACAACGTGTCACTTTCCTGGAGGTTAGCATCAGTCATGCTGTTGGAATGTAAAATGGAGATTCTCGGGGGGGGGGTGATTAATAAAAAGCAGAGTCTGTCTATATTTATGAGATGAGGTATTATGTACAGTATTTACATTAGTCGGACTATTGTCCTCATCTTTGTCGCCATATTTGTCACAACGTTTCGGCCGTTGTACACTCCGGCCTTCTTCAGGTGGTTGGAATTTCGAACTGAACCCTTTATTTCGATCACTGGGGTAGACTGTTCTAGTTCCACGTGCCATGTTTGATGGATGTCAGTTATCAGTTATCTCTTGGTAAAAAATGGTTGCTGAAAACATTAGGTTTATAATACCCAGA
>CAHIKZ030002280.1:2487500-2555000 GCA_903632075.3 Acanthosepion pharaonis | reverse complement strand
GAAATTGTATGACAAAGTGGAAAAAGTTTACTTGTGACGCGTTTCGTCCTTCTGGGCTTCATCGGACTAAATATGTTATGTTGGGTCACTAATCCCACACTCAGACGCTAACAGGCTTCTTTTAGACACCCAGGAGCGGTCCCAAAATTCCGGGAGTTATCTAAATTCTGTCACGACGATGTGACAAGTTGATACGTATTTAGATGAAATATTTTATTCTCTGTCAGTCACATTTGACCGCCTTTACCACCACTTCTGCTGATGCTTAAGCTTTGCTGTCATTTATTTATTTATTAATGTCTCCGGTATGGCATTTGTTTCTATACTAGACACAATGCCTTAATAGAGTACCATACATGCTGATTCCTTCAGACGTCTGATTCTCAAGTCCTCTCTGACTAGTATTTTTACCTCATGCAACGAGAGTTGGTGACCATGATATTTTTCTTTATAAATGATCAGCTATGACTGATTCTATTGTCTTACCCATAATTACGGGTTTTCAATATTCCTCCAAAATAAATAGGTTTCTGAAGTCCAGTAGCTGTTATCACTCTTTCCATTATTGATGGGGGTTTCCTTCCTAACCTTTTGTTTGAGGTAGTGTGGAATGTCAACATCTTAATTATGACATTTTCTCTTCTCAAGCCCAGTAGCTGTTATCGCTCTTTCCTGTATTGATGGGGTTTTCCTTCTTAACCTTTTGTTTGAAGTAGTGTGGAATGTCAGCATCTTGATTATGCCATTATTTCCTCTTCAAATTTCATGTGATATTCGTTTTAGGTGCTGCTGCAGTTGAAATTCCTCAAGTTGTGCGGCTTCTGTTATTTCTTTGTGATTGTGTAGCGCCAGAAGAAGTGATTTCGAAGAAGTCTGGTATTCGCCAACACTCATATACTTCACTCGCTCAAAGACATTTTTAGCCATTGATCTCAAGCGGTTGGATACAGCAGAAATAGATATTTCTGAAAGGTTGGGCGCTATGCATGGTATCCATATGAAAGTATTGGTACGACGAGGCTATTTAAGAACATGACTTCAGTTTACAGGTTAAGATTTTGGTGCTATAGCAATTTGCAGTGTTGGGGGAAAACTACCTTTAGAGCGGCCTATTCTTCTATGTCCGATTTCTTTATCTCCTATACTAAATTAGTGAAGTTCATGGAAAGTAACGGAAACACTTTGACCACGAACGACTGTGGATTTTTATATGAATAAAACATTATGATAAGAAATGCTGGAAACTTTTACATCAATGGCATATATCTTAATTGTAAGTTGAAGGTCATTCTATACTTACAGTTTCTTCCTCATAAAACGCAGTAAACTCTTTGGTGCCAGCACCTGATCAAAGTTATTCATGCGATATCTGACAGATCAAACGGTACACCATCTTAGAGTCGATCAAAGAGTTCACTGCAATCATTGCTATCGGTCGGGTGGTAGTGGCGCTGAACCCTACAGTCACAGTAGTCTCGGTGCCATTACCGGTGGTAGTATATGTTGCAATGGAATCAACGCCGCCAATGACGGCTTCTTTGAACAATAATCGTACAAATAAGCCATGGCGATCAGTTTGCCATTTGCCATTTTTCAAAAGAGCGTAGTGACGGAAAATGAGTTGAAATTTATGCCGAAATAAAGATTCAAATTGTACGAAATATTGGCACGATTTTTATGATCTTGTCTGTCTTTCATTTTTCTTTCTTTCTTCTCCCTTTTCTTTCTTTCTACCTCTATTTCTTCCATTCTTTCTTTATTTTGACCTATGTTTCAATCTATCTCACGCTATTTTTCTTTCTCTCTGTCTTTACTTTTTGCTTCTCTAACTTTCTCTATTTTTATCTTTCTTTTTCTTTCTTTCTTTCTTTCTCTCCTTCTTTCTTTCTTTCTTTCTTTCTTTCTTTCTGTCTTCTTTCTTCTGTTTTTCTACCTCTAATAATTTATATCTCTTTCTATATTTATTTGTTCCTTTCTTTTTGTCTATTTCTCCCTGATACTCACTTCCTTTCTATGTTACCTTTTTCTTTCTTTAACTCCGTGTATTTTTCTCTTTTCTTTCTTTCTTTCTTTCTTTCTTTCTTTCTTTCTTTCTACGCTTATTTTCCACCATATTGATTTACACTATTTATTTCTTGGACACACAGACTAGAGCATTAAAATGGTGCTTAAAACATATCGGCTTCTCTGGCAATTGTGAGTCCAGTCTCTGAGTGTAGGCGTGCTGGAAAGTCACGTTCTCTGGTTCAGCAGAAGAAACGGACAAGCGACACAAAAATGTACGAGACTGATACGAGTTATCTCCCCTAAGAATGGAAAGTAATGAAGAAAGTAATGAAGAATGAGAACAATCTAGCCACGTGGATTAAATAAAGGGTTCGATACATAATTCCAGGAGGGACACGGATTTCGGAAATCGCCGAATAAAGCCGGAACATTGCGAGTATGACAATCAAGATGAGCATCAGAATAATAAGGCATAAAATTGCCAGAATAGTTATATTTCTCAAAACGAAGCAATGTTACAAAAAAAAAAACTTAGCTGAAAGTCAGATGGGGCAGCAGCATTAAAGAAAGCGCAAACAAATTGTTGTGGATTCCGAGATGAAATCCGGTACCAATAAATAACAAACGCCATCAATGAATATAGGAAAATAATATATTAACGTAATAATACAAACTGATAATGCAGGTTAGTAGTTCCTGGAATACAGGTTAGTAGCAAAATATATAAACAGTCTTTGATATTGAAGTATCGCTGTATGACTTCTTACTGAGTCTACGTGTTACGCTCACTGTGACTCTTGCTGGCTACGTTCGTTCTGTCTGTCTGTTACCTCACCCCTCACCCTTCCGGTTACCTCCTTTTACTTCCCTCTGTCTTGTCTGTCGGGCCTTCACGTAGCAGTAGTATATGTATATACTGGGTGAGTCCATTTGTGTAAAAAGGGGAGGACTCCTCAACACAAATTCGTCCCGCAAACCCGGTGTCTACGATAAGGAGTTCAATATTTAATGGAGTTGTTCTTGAGTTTTCTTTTCTTTTTTACTAGTTTTCATCCTACATAAAGCCCGAGAGCCACTCGAACTAGAGGGCTACCGAAACAGTAAAAAATAATAAGGGAAGTTTATGAGGATATGGGATAAAGATAACGGTTAACCATAGACAAGAACGGGTTAAAATTTTAGTGAGTCTGTTCCACAAAGTAGCGGTTCGTGGGTAGGAGGTGTTCGAGTGGAACTTACTTTTCACTAATGAAATAAGACGGTTCTAATATTCTTTGCTACACCATCGATAACTGAAGATACAAGTATATTTTTTTATACCAGCCGACGTTAATTTGTCCAGAAATTAATAATTATTTTACCCGTGAAAAAATTAGTCTTGTGTTCTTATCAGACGTTACTAAAATTACAAAAGGACTCGGTCTTCCCTGCTATTTAACCCATAGCTGGAGCGAGAAGAAACGGTCCCATGTCTTTCCCAAAGGCATTTGTTTGAAAGTCAACGCAACAAACTAGTTCGGAATTTAAACTCCACTGCTCGATTTGTATGGTACATCATCAAAATGCTTAGAAATGGAGTTTGGGGATTATGTTGCGGCAACGATTACTGTAGAAAGGGTTTACCTGTCTTTAAAATCAGTATAGGAAATCTTGGCTTTTTTTACCTGAATCATCTAGGTGGCCCTAGGGTTGAAGTAGAAGATGAAATCGAAGCTAATCAAGTGCCGAATCGAGTCTCAAAGAATATCGATGGGTGCACCAAAATAAAAAAGGAAATGAAACTACTTAGGATATTATAGCGAAGAAAACGGCAACTTACCTCGTCAAACCAAGCGACAGCGAGTCGCGTGTATTCGACGACGGAAAATATGGCGAAAAAGAAAATTACTTACCAAACAAAAGGGCACGTATTCCGCATGACATGGTATATTTGAATTAAAAAACAAGTCCGTTGCAGGCGTCGCTATTAATGTATTTTGATATGCACACTACTGAACATCCTCTCCCAGCTGTCGACGAATGGAAAAAAATGCTCGGGAGATAAAAGCAGTTGGTGTTCTCGAATCGAGGTGAAAAAAGTCGGCTATTTTGGCTGCCACGTTTGTTGGAGATGGAGTTATTTTTCTGGCTGGTTGCGTGCATTGTGATTTGTGAAATAGTACTTGCGAATCGAGTTTTCGGTATTTTTTTTTTCTGTCCCCGATGTTCGAGTCTGAACTTAGTGATTTATTCTCTGTGACATGGAAATAATCTGCGACAAACATTTCCTTTGCAATCCCAGATCGCTTACAGATATATATTCAAAAGACAACCAGATAACAGGAAGTTATATAAACGCCAGTCTATACAAGAGGTGGGGATCTCTTTTGCCCTCGCAAGATGATCAATTGTTCGAAGATACGAACCACATACCCTCGATTCATTCCAATAATGAATAAACAATTATTTTACGTATGAAAAATGAACTCTCCTATTCTTATCTGATGTTAGTCATATAACGTTACATTATATCTAAGTGGAAGAATGCTTAATATTATCGTTGCAAAGGTTTCCAGCATTTTTGATAATCATTTATGAATAACTTCATTATTTAGTCATCATTTATTTTTCTTGTCTTCTTTGACATGACACTGCCTTTCAATTAAATTGTGTCGTCTATCATAAAGCCTCGATATCAAACTTTTATCTTTCTTTTGACAAAATATTTTATTCATATAGTCATAGCATCATAATGAAAAAATCAAAAGAGTTTCCATGAATTTCTTTGATATCTAACCATCTTTCAACTAAATTTTTGTTTTTTTTTTTTTAGTAAAAAAAACAAAACAATTCTGGGTTTGACGATATTTCTTCGAAGAATTTTTTTATTAATATTTTGAATTGGAGAAAACAACTGTCCCGAAAAGAAATGTTGCATAAAATAAGTTATAATCTGAAAGTCTCTGATTTGGAAGGCATCTTTTGCTATCCCAATGTGCCTTCGGAATTTAGGGTCACACTTTCCGTCCTCTTTAAAATCACATCTCAAATATTTAAACTGTTGTACTTGTTTGATTTTGCTATGTAATTTGCATGTCGTGTTGTTTCTTTTGCTAGGAAACATGCATCCCGTCTTCTTTGCAATTGATGTTTTGTTCTTTCTTCTCACTTTCCTTTAATACTTTATGTAAGGTTTCTTGTTTTCTTTCTGAGTCTGCTGTCGACACTATGACATCTACATATCTTATGGTGCTATGACTGTGGCAGTCAGTAATGAATCATTGTCTCCTTTGCAATTGATGTTTTGTCCTTTCTTCTCTCTTTCCTTTAATAAATTCTGGAAGGTTTCTTGTTGTTTTCTTTCCGAGTCTGCTATCAACACTATAACATCTGCATATCTTATGTTGCTATGATTGTGGCCCTCATAATGAATCCTGGTGCGACTTCAAATTCTTTCAGAATCGCCTCATTGACTATATCCGGCAAGATGGCACATCCATGTCTTACACTCCTTTCTATTTTTGTATATTTACTGAATTCATTTTCTGTTCGCATGCAGGGGATTTACTGCCATATTTGTCCTGGATTATTCTACTGTTCTTCCCAAATATGTCAACGTTACCTAGCAGTTTCAACAGTTCTTTGTGACATACTTTAATTCCTGATCAAATATCCGCTTTGAAAATGCTGGCGTTTTTTGTTGTTTTTTTTTTAACCTGAGGTTAAACATCATGCAGTCATTTAAAACAAAACGATAGCAAGGAAACCATTTAGCCTTTTTGTCAGAAACATTTGAAGAACAGCTATTTTGAATGTTACAGTTTCAATAGATTAAACGTGCATGGACCTTCAAAGAAAATGTATAAATTCGCAGTCATAGGTTTAGCTTGGATTAAAATTCTAATAATCGCTTTTTTTAAAAAAAAAATAAACATTGTCAAAGGGCGAAGGCAGTTAAAATAAAAGCGGTGTCATGGGAAAAACCGTCCTCTTGACACTGTCTTTTCTACAGATACTTTCATGGTAACTGCTCCGACGAGCTACTTTCGCTAGTTCCCAGACTACATGAATTTAAGCGTGCTACTAGGCTGGCACCACGGTCCCACCCTTTCATTGTCGAAACGGTTAAATGTGGTCGTCTCTTCCAATAGCTTAATGTCTCGCACCTCCCGTCTGTGGAATTCCCTTCCTATTACTTGCTTCCCTGATAGCTATAATCTCCAAATATTCAAATGTAATGTCAATCGACATCTCCAGATGCCCTGGACTATTCCCTGTTCTTCTCTTCATCCTTTCCTCCATCACTCTCCTCTTTACTCTCGTTCTCACTCTGTAACCCCTTGTGTACTAGTGGTATCCCGCCTTGCTTGGGGTGAAATTCTAATGCTTAAAAAAAAAAAGTTACAACCAGAAATGATAATTTTTGTCTTGCAATTCTTTTTTTATATTACAATATATTATGGATATATCACTCCAGATCACGAATATAAAAAAAAGAAAAGAAAATTTTATAAATTTAAGAGTGTGGGATTTATTAAACTCTTGTTTTAATATAATTCCTCACCAAATTTGTTTACGTAAACATCCAGTTAAAGGCTTTCAAGTATAGTGCAGGTTTTTGGACTGGTGTAAAACAGAATTGCATATCGATGCAAGAAACGATCCAAATATTGAGAAAAGCTTGACCGCTTTTTTAGAAGTTCTGTATGTCGTCTGTTATTGTAAATAACATAAACAAACAAATGCACAGTGACAATAAAATGTTGCAATTCTTTACAGAGAAAGATTCAAAGAAGTAAATGAAGAGAGTTTAATCGAATATTAGCAGCGTTTAATCTCGTATAAGAAGCGCCGAAAAAGTAATATATATATATATGAATATACAGTGTAACCCGGATATAAGAGAGTTGTCGGGACCGGAGAAGTAGTCTCTTATATCCGGGTTTCTCTTATATCCGGGTTTGGTCTATTTTATATACATTAACACAGGCTCTAATTTGGGACCAGAGAAAACCTCTCTTATATCCGGGTTTCTTTATATCCGGGTTTCTTTTATATCCGGGTTTCTCTTATATCCAGGTCTCTTATATCCGGGTCTTTTATATCCGGGTTACACTGTACTCTCTTTTTCTTGTTTATTTCCTTCGCAGACATGCACATGATTTCAACAACTTTTTTTTCAACCTACTTTTTACACACTCGCACACACACACACATTCTGATGTTCTGGAAGGTGACTTTGTCATGTCCATAAAAATGCATGAATAAAAAATTAATTATAGTGTCAAAAAATATTTCTAATAACATAATTAAAGAATTATAATTATGATTAATTCACTCTTTCTAAAATAATGAAGACCGAACCCTCATTTCTTTTCTGTACACACAAACACGTGACATTTTCACTATCGGACAGGCAGTCAACACAGACAGACCGTCAACACGTGCATCAACTAAAGTTTCGGCTCCTTTATCTTTTTCAGGCCATAATAGTAACATTTATCTCATAACACTCAACAAAAATTAGAGGTGAGAAAGCTCCAGACACTTCTTGTATTTTCCAACTAAATTTTCTGTACACTCATTAAACACATCTATTTAAAAAAAAAAAGCCTACGAGAAAGACTGTATATATTTTATTTATTCTTTATCTTATCATTCTGTTGTATTCTGATCCATATATGATCTACAATTGACACCAAACTCACAATTTTACGAAGTATTATTGTCTCTCTTTTCTCCAATACCACATAACTATCAGATAATAAATAATACTCGTTTTAATGTTTCCACGTCTTGCTGTTTCTCATTTTTATGAGTATTTTTGCATATATAAATGTTAGGGGGTTTATAATTATTTAGTCAGAGTTATAACTCCCCATCACCATTAATTCATTTTTTTTGTTTAGTAAATTAGGGTTATTTATCTTTTTTTTGGCATAGTCAATTTTTCTACAAAGCAATGGTTACATCATTCGCCTTTACCATTGTAAGATTTAGTTTTAGCCATTATTCTCCACGTCATTTTTGGTACAGTTCAACCATCTTTTAAATACCAGTAATATTTAAAGAGAACAGTATTATTTTTGTATTTGACGTTACGTAGTTTATTATTATAAAATCGATTTTCCAACGCGTTTCAGTTGAACTTGCAAATTTTGAAATCCATCGCTGATGATTTTGAAGTTTTTTTCCTCCAGATGTTTTTTATTTTGCCTGCAGATTTTGTCCATTGCATCTGAAGCCTTAGACGAGAGGCTTGTCTGTATATATATATATATATATATATATATATATATATATAGTGTTATGGCTTTTCGGAACACACAACCCATATTCACACACACTATACAATTAACTACTCATCTCTCTAATAATATGACATGAGAACTTCTCCCTTTTTGGGTATCTAATAGCAGTCGCTAAATGCAAAGACAATTAGGTCAAAAAAGAGTGACGACCACAGAAACAGGTGGGAGCTGAAGCTAAAAATAGATTCTCATACCCTTGATGAATCACGTGACCAAATACGAATGATTGAGCGGGAAAAGTTGGGGTAATGAAGCTCGAAGGAGACGAATCATCTATTAAATTCTCATGTGAATTGATTCTTCGAATAGAAGGTACGCCATCCCCAACTCACATAAACTCCTCACACAGAATCAAGCGGAACGAGTCTTATGCTAATAATTCCTCTTTTACTTGTTACAGTCAAGCAAGAGAGATCACACGATAAAAGACGAACTCCAATACAACTTAACACAGTGCCTCTTACATTAAAGGCATAGGTAAATGGTAAACCATGACAGTCAGCTAAGAAATACATATCTGATATATTCAATTGTATAAAGGATGCAAACTATGAATTCTGCATGATGTATATAACGCTTAATCTTTATAAACGAATATACGACTTCTATAGCGTTGAACTTCCTCAATCGATTAACGAAGGCGATATTGAAGAAAGAAAAATAAATCAAAGGACATCGCTACTTGAGCAAACAAACTGATTTGAAAGTAAAAAGGACAAAGAGAAAAAGAGAGAGAAAAGAGAAAATCTTATTTTATTACAAAAAGAAGAACTGAAGCTAAGTTTTTGTTTCAACTCTTATCTTCACAAATAACGCATATATCTTTCCATATAGAAAATGTATAGCATACATCTTTCCACGCATTCTCTTACCTAAATGTTTTCATGTAATGTCTAATTATAATTAAATATCGTTCATTTGTATATTGGTGTTTTGTCGTTTGTTACTGTTGGTTATCGTTCCGAATTCGTGTATTTGACTCTGCTAAGAATCCATCCATTATGGAGTCGTAAACCTGGCGTCTTGTATATATATATATATATATATATATATATATATATATATATATATATATACCAATCTTATAAAAGATGCATAAAATTCAAGATTAGTTATTCAAAAATTTCGCTTGAGGATAAAAACAGAGCTTGATACTTTAATTCAATTTAATTTTAACAATCACATAGAAGTTTTTTCTCTTGTTTTTGGCTCATAGCGAAGGAATCATATTTTTTAAAATAATTATAATTATAATATATATATAAATATATATATATATATATATATATATATATATATATATATATATATATATACGTACCTATGAATACTAATGAGTATATCCCAATCCTCATAAATACGTTGGACACTATTGTAAGTATGTTTGTGGGGGGTGGAGGGGGTAATATGGTGTCTAAGTAGTCCACCACTAGCAGTGGTTTACCTGTTTCACGGCGCTGGCGAGTATTGTATTTTGTTGATGTTATAAAGATTACCATTTCATTTCCAACCTCCGTTTTCGTTATTCCGCATTTAGTAACACTTTCTAGGTTACAACAATATATAGATAATGCGCACTCGATAAAACTTAATAAAGAAAATGTGTCTTTATAATGTTCTTTATAATGTTTTCAATGAGTGCATAGGCCGGTAGACTTAATAAACATTGTTTAAAAGCGAAGCGTCTACTCAAACACGGGTATCCATTAAAAATAACATTTGAAGTAGTAAAATATATCGGATTAAAAAATAAATTCCATTATTTCTTATATATATATATATATATATATATATATATATATATATATATATATATGTATATATATATATGTATATATGTATATATATATATTTATATATATATATATATATATATATATATATATATATATATATATATATATATATATATATATATATATATATATATATATATATATATATATATATATATATAGATGAATTGAGCTCTTATTAAACTGTACATTTTTTTTCTTCAATGCCTACATACATACGTATACAAAAAGAAAGAATATATAATTCTGCTACTAAATCTGACATTTTCTTCATTCGTGTGAACTTTTTCCCCGTCATCGGTAACTAACGCTTTTCCCGCCAGGAACGATTTACAAAAGTAAGAGCGGGAAAAAGTATCACACAACTTTGTTTGCTTTGTTGAATTCTCCTCGTCGTAAATGTTTTATTTCGAGAAGGAAGTCGTTAATGTTACAAAAGTCACGTGTATGATGTCCTTAAGAAATGACGTTCGCTTGCAATCGTCTTAACACAGCCAGTTTAGATGACTGTCGAAATAAACCAGCCAAGCATCACTCTATCTATCTAACGAGAGAAAGGGGGAGAGAGAGAGAGAGAGAGAGAGAGAGAGAGAGAGAGAGAAAGACAAAGAGAAAGAAAAAGAGAGAGAAAGAGAAAGAAATATACGCCAGCAACGAGACAAGAAAACAGCATTGAGATTTAACGACAACCATTTTAAATCAGATTCCGCGTCTTCCCAAATTACAAATACATTAAACATACAAATACTTATTATTTACATTCAGACTATTGTCCTCATGTTTATTGTAGTTAACAAAACGTTTCAGCCGTTTTACTCTCTCGCCATCATCAGGTGTATGTCAATGGAATTGTATGTTGGTGAAGGCCGCAAGTTACAACGGTCGAAACGTTGTAATAACAACAAAGATGAGGACATTAGTACGCATGTAAATAACGTTAATAATGATAATTCTTCACCCCCGGAAATTCAGACAGAAAATGCATATGCTACTTTAATAATAATAATAATAATAACACTGACAGAGCAATCAAAGCCAACCGCCCAGATATTGTTATTAAAGATCACAAACAAAAACGGTGCCTCCTTGTTGATATGGCAGTCCCTGCTGACTGCAATGTATCTGTGAAGATATTCAAAAAGCTGTTAAAATACAAGGACCTTGAAATAGAAATCTCGAAAATGTGTCATATGGGAACATCAACAATATCTGTTGTAGTTGGGGCCCTAGGACTGGTTGGAAAAGATTCCAGTAGACTAATTGAAGGGATTCCTGGAACTCCATGCCTCAAGGAGATACAAAAAATTGTTCTGACAAGTACAGCCGACAATTTACGAAGGGCTTTATCTATGTAATTTTTTTTTTTTTTTTTTTTTTTGTCAGTGGAAAGTGTCATGACGCCATTTCTAACCTTAGGTCTCTGGGCGGGACCCGGAAAGAAATGAGTAAATGCCAGAAATCAAAGAAAAATAATAATAATAATAATAATAATTCCAGGATCTGGTTAAGAAGCTGAAGAAAGTATGGAATATGAATGTTGAACTAATTCCTCGCGTAATTGGGCGAGCTTGGAACACTGCTTAGAAACTTGAGAGAAGCGTCGAGGGGGGAAATGCAACTGGGACCAAGATTGTAGACCTCCACAGAACTACCATCGTATATTCTGCAAGGATTCTATGAAAGTTCCTGAGTTGTGATATGTCTTGTTGATACCATGCCTCAAAAACAGAATTTCCATTGATTACGTCAATGTGCGACACCAATATAATACCAATAATAAGAAGAAAAATGATTAACGTGACTCTTCCAATATTTTTCAACACTTAAAAGGACGTGATTTAAGAAAAGAAAAAGAAAAGAAATAACATGGTGCTTGACAATATTATACAATATTTCGACAGTATGTCTATCTTCAAGTTGTAATTTTTTTTCAAGTATAGAAAAATATAAATCTAAAAAATTAAGTCTTATCTCTATCTATAAAAGGCAGGATGTGTGGGTGTGTGTAACGAATGCACGGCCCCAATTTTCGACGGATTTGCACCAAAATTTACATGCACATGCTCCAAGTTAGCGGGAAGGCCAAGACCGACTTTGCATTTCCCAACTCCCATCAATAGTGGAAATAACCGATTTTTCTTGCATCTACGGCAGTTTTCATGTAGTTTGCGGTCATTTTCTACTGGACAGAGTGAGAGCCTATAGCTGGCTGCCACGAATAGGCAGGAAGATTCTATTGGCCAGCGTGAGAGCCAACAGCTGACTGACACGAATGTTAACTAGCATGCTAGCATGCAAAAAACTCGATAGCTGCATTCGTCACAAGTGGGAAAAATTCAAATCTGCATGGCACTTTACTCCAATTGGCTCATTCGTTTGCTTAAAATCAACGTTGATTCTGATTCCGCAGAACTGGGTTGGGTGTGAAAAAGTATTTGTTGTTAACATTCCTTTTTCATTCGGTTTTTCCAGTTACGAGTCCTTTTTTAAAGCTGATCGTTTTGTGTTCATTTTGTTTAGTTCTTTTTTCGTAACAGATTTAATGTTTAGTATAGAGCTTAGAAAAAATTCGCAGTGTGAGATAGGCAAGAAGTAAGGCAT
This sequence comes from Acanthosepion pharaonis, assembly GCA_903632075.3. NCBI lineage: Eukaryota > Metazoa > Mollusca > Cephalopoda > Sepiida > Sepiidae > Acanthosepion > Acanthosepion pharaonis. The sequence continues at coordinate 2,542,306 of CAHIKZ030002280.1, read as the reverse complement.
GTAGCAACATCAGCACGGCAAGGGGCACTCCTTTAAAGGCAAGGAAGGGCAAAAATATTTTAACTCAATTGATAGCGATTGCTGTATGAGTCGTACAATTTTTTAATCAAGCACGGGCAACGCCGGGCCATGCTGCTAGTAATTTATATAATTTTTTATTTAATATAATTTATATAATTTATAATTTTTTTAGATTTATATATTTTTATACTTGAAAAAAAAATTATTTTTGAAAAAAACTTTTAAAATATAACTTGAAGACGACTGACATAGTGTCGAAATATTGGTTAACATTGTCAAACATGATTTTTCTTTTCTTTTCTTAAATTGCTCTCTTCTCTTTAGAGTGTCATAATAATAATAATAATAATAATAATAATAATAATAATAATGATAAATACTAAGTAAATACTAGATGTCTCCAATAACTTGGTATACATAAGGTTTAAATGAATTTTCATAAATGAACGCTTCTTTCGAGTAAGACTTCCCATAGAAAAGAACATGATGAAGGATTGTGTGACTATGACAAGAAATATAAACAGGTCGCCTCCTTAGGATAAGACTGCAGGAACACCGTAAAGCCGAAACACGAGGGGAAATAGAAAAATCAAGCATGGCTGACCATATATGGAGGGAAATGGGAGATCACCGCCCTCTTTGGGATGAGGTTAAAATAATAAACTGGGAACATCACTGGAAAATACGAAAACTTAAGGAATCAGCGTATATGTTAGGCCACAAAAATCTCCTAAGCCGGCCAAGCATAGACATGAATACAATATGGGAACCAGTAATATAGAGAGCTAGAGAAAAACAATATTAACAAAAATTGTAATATGAGCTCTGGTAAAAAATGATTACTGAGAGATTAAGTTTATAAGTCCCCCCAAACTCACTCATCGATGCCCCCAGTCGATAAACGCGTTGGTTGAAGTAATCCCTAGGAGTTTTGAGATCAATACATGGCCACAGCAGACGTGAAAAAAAAATTGGAGAGTTAAGATACTAAAGGGAATTAACTGAAACTGGGGCATCCAGAAAAGGCAGTGGACTAAATAAGGGGTTCGGTTTAAAATTCCAACGTATATCACCTGAAGAAGGACAGAGTGTACAACGGCCGAAACGTCGTGAATATGACAATAAAGTTGAGGACAACAGTCTGAACAATGTAAAGAGTGTAAATGGTAGAACTATTTACAAGAATCTAAACAAAATATTGATAGTTAGTTATGGGACCTTATCCATAATAACATAATGGACTATTCCATACGTAATAAATACTGCGCCTCAAGAGGAAGCAGAGAGTTCAGTCCGAAGTCGGGCGACCGGCTGACCGGCTGATCGGTTGAACTCTCTGCCTTCGGACGGGGAGGAACCCGAAGGAGGCTACGCCGAAGGGCGAATTCTCTTTCGGGGAGGTAAACCGACCCTGAACCCGTTTATACCGGTTCAATGGGCATATTTTTGGACGAGCCCACGGGCTCGGAGATCCCACGTTAAAAAGGCCTTGTGCCATATGACGCACTCGTGGGAGGGTGACTGAATATCGTTCAGTCTGAAGTCGGGCGATCGGCTGACCGGCTGATCGGTTGAACTCTCTGCCTTCGGGCGGAGAGGAACCCGAACGAGGCTACGCCGAAGGGCGGAGTCTGTTTCGGTGTGGTAAACCGAGCCTGAACCCGTTTATACGGGTTCAAAGGGCATATTTTTTGGCCGAGCACATGAGCTCGGAGATCCCACGGGCTCGGAGATCCCACGTTAAACTGGTCTTGTGCCACATGATACCCTCATGGGGGGGGCGACCGGCTGATCGGTTGAACTCTCTGCCTTCGGGCGGAGAGGAACCCAAACGAGGCTACGCCGAATAAGGTGTCTCTTTCGGGGATGTAAACCGACCCTGAACCCGTTTATACGGATTCAAAGGGCATATTTTTGGCCGAGCCCACGAGCTCGGAGATCCCACGGGCTCGGAGATCCCACGTTAAACCGGCCTTGTGCCACATGATGCCCTCGTGGAGGGTGGGGGCGACTAAATACTGTTCCGTCTGAAGTCTAAAGTTCAGTCTGAAGTCTGGAGTGAGGTCCGTCAGAAGTCGGTCAGTCAGTCAGAGCGAGTCAGTCAGTCGAGTCACAAGGCAGTCCGAAATAGAGTCGCGTTCAGACAATTACTGCAAGATATTGAAATAGTGATACTGGTCGAGACTATACTGTTCTCTCTACTAAACCTGATTGTTCATACTAACACTTCTACCTCTCTGTATATATTCCTGTTTGTAATATATCTATGTTATTCCATAACCGTGTTCGAGTTCTTTTTTATTGGTTCTACCTTGGACTATCACCGTAGTACAAGGAACCGGACCAGAACAGTTATACACCTCCCTCGTCCACAATCCTTAGTTGTGAGATCAGTCAACTGGACGAATTAATGCGGGACTACGTATCTTAAACAACCACACACTCATTCAAACACATCAACAAATACGAAAAGAACAACAGGTGACCAGAAATGATGTCCAGAACTGTCACCTCTGATCATCTAACGGGAATTAAACGAAAGAAAGTGGGTACAATGTGCATACAATGGAGAAAATGAGGATACATCCCCCTCGCAATGTTAACTTTCAAAGAGAAAACTAAAGACAAAACAACCCTAAACTAACCTAATTTAGGACTGGGTTGCTGATGTTCAATACAGCGAGAGCAATCTCCTGATGCCTAACCTGTATTAAAAAGCCACTCTAAGTCAGCTTGTAGTGACTACTACATTTGCCACGCCTACAGTTTTCTCATCTGTGATTGGTTAAATAATAAATACTCTTTACCACAGGACAATTTACTAATCACAGTCACCGCACTGATTTTTCTTCTGTCTTGAATTTCGCAAACATGCTTTTGTTAGAATATCACCGATTGGTTAATTTTTTTTATGGAATCATATATTTTCTGTGTTCGTTCAACTTTCCCGCGTTGTTTCCTGGAGCCAACCAATAGTTATAAAAACAGTATTTTGTTCCAAAAATATACAGTAGAATCCAGCAACTCACACGCGTCTACACAGATTATTGATTGTACTCAATACGCACACACAGACACAGAACTTGAAGTACATTTCCCTATTCGTTTTCTGTGAACAAGCCAAGTTACAAACCAACACTCTGTTAGTTATACAAATAACACACAACTAAATTATCCGTATGCTTTTCTGAATGGAACATTCTATTTCAACATAGAACTTTGAACATTTTATTCAAGAAACATTCTTAATTACATTTTATCTTATTCAAGCTAAAAGGTAAAGGGAAACTACTTTCTTTTCCTTAATATTCACACATTACAAAATTGTTTTGTATATGTTGATTTTAATATATATTTTATCGTTGAAACAAAAATCGTTTTCTCATTGTTTTTCCTTGATAAGGTATAAATGTTAAATGCTCTTCAACACGCAGCCACGTTAATCTCTTCAACATAGTACACAAGCAGCATTTACAAGCTCCTTTCACTCGACACAGACGCGCAAGACTCACCCACCTTTTACCAAATTCTGATGAAGGGTATCGCCACTTAATCTTGACTTTAAGTGCAAGGTCAGTTTGAAAGAAACGAAGTTCTCGTCCCTATAGAATACTTTCTGACGTGTCGTCTATATCACGACTCTCATAACGCCTAGCAAGAAGAAACAGTGGCACATTGCTATAGAGTGAAATGGCCCCCAAAACGAAAAGCTTTCCGAGCATCATGCAAAACATGTTGTCTTCAATAAACCTACGACCACGCAGTGACAGAAGGTGTGATCTATGGTCTCCACCGACTCATCGCATCGAACATAGTTTAGAGATTTTTTTCACAAAGTCTGAACAAGGTCTCTTACAGACTTAGAGAACCCTTCGAATCACCAGCCAGGGGAGTGATGCTTCATCATTAGTTTAGGCATTTTAATCAGGGCGCTCAAGGTTATATGGAGCGAGCCTCCTGCTTCGCAAGACCAAGCTCGTCTTCAAAAGACCGACCATCTTGAACGGACCCCCTCATTAACACGTGATATAATGACGTACGGCACAACGCAAAGTACCAAGGAAGGCAGTTCATCAGTACAATCACCATTAAAAAATTTATACAAACGGCACAGGGAAGCTACGTTACATGACGCCTAGCAAGCAAAAGAAACGGCGCCGCATTGCTACAGAGAGAACTGACCTCAAAGACGAAAAGCTTTCCGTGCATCATGCATCATGGTATCTTCAATAAATCTGTAGAACTGGGCTAAGACCATGCAGTGACAGAAGGTGTGATCCAGGGTCTACACCGACTTATTGCATCGAACACGATTTGGAGATTTTTCACAAAGTCTCTTGCCGACCCAGAGAAACCTTCGAACCACCAGCCAGGGAGTGATGCTTCATCATAAGTGATCAGGGCGCTCAAGGTTATATGGAGAGAGCCTCCTGCTTCGTAAGACCGAGCACGTCTTCATAAGAACGACCATCTTGAACGGACCCCCTCATTAACTCGTGATATAATGCCCTTCGGAACGTCGAAGTACAATAGAGGTGAGTTCATCAGTACAGATACCATGAAAATATTTATACAAAAGGCACAGGGAAGCTACATTACGGTGGCGGGAAAGTGACTGAAGCCGACATGCATTTCTTCTTTGTATTTTATTAAGAAAGTCTAAATACATAATTAATAATTAAGCAATAGACCAGATGTAGCAGCAATATTCAATGCAAGGTAGAATGGTAAAATTATAAATTTGTAACATAGAGTCTATCTAGAATTTTTTTTTTAGCACGACAAAGTGAACCAACTTCCTTAGTAATTGACTGAATATAATCTTTCTACTTCCTGTCAGCGGAAAATATTAGCCCGAGAAGCCGCAAGATGTCAGTTGCCAATTTGAACCGATCAAACTTACCATTAAGACCGGAATAAATAGTGTTTCATCAGCATAAATATCAATTTGAGAACTGATGTTATCATGAAGGTCGGTATTCATATTGTAACACTGGCAAAACTTCCTGATAAGTCTTTCGATTCTGTTAAACGGTAACAGCGATAACTATAATAAATTTAAAGCCAAAGTACCTAAAATTCGATAAAATATTAAAAAGATTATTTTAAAGAGTACTGGCTAGTTAAAAATTATATATAAAAAAAAGGCGCTCACGTTATATTCCTCAAATAAATTTTACAGATATATCCACTGTAGAAAAACATTAGATAAACTTTCGTTAGCCATTCATGTTGTCAACTTGTCAACACCTTACATAAACAGTTCCTACCTTGTTAAAAAAAAATTCTGCAATATTTGAAACTTAAAGTAAATAATCGTTGTTTCAAATCAGATTAAATATACTATAAATCAGCTAACATTCTTCAAATAGAGTTTCAGAATAGAATAATTTATTTTTGGAATTTTTTTTTAATAAAGAGAATTACATTGAGATGACGAATGGTTCAAAACTACACTAAAATTATTTATTTCAAAATGAAAATTCCTTCCAGTCAATTTAGATTAGTTTTGAAATACAGCAAAGTATTTTATTTATTGGGGATATTAAATTTAATCTATTCGCTTGGAATTAGAACTGAAATAAAAGTTTCAAGAAAGATTTTTCATTTTTAAAAATTCATTTTAAACCTAAGGTATCGTTTTGTTTTTTGTTTTTTGTCTTTTTGGTTTTATTTTTGCGTTGTTGATGTTTTATTTTTTGGAATTACCAATGTTAAAGAATTTTACATTAGCGGATATTTATTTTTATCTTAATTTCTTTGAGGTGCTGCGATAGTTTGAAGAACCTTTTCTAAATTTTTTTTCCCTGCCACCCCATTTATTGGAACCTACCACCGTTTATTAGGTTTTTGTTATGGTGTTGAACCATAGAAAGATAACACGGACTCGGATATAAGGTTAAATAGTATATTCTCCGGAACGTAGTACAAGGTGGACTGGAGAGTACTTTCTCTCACTGGTGTCCTGACTCACTCATTCACTCACTCGGTGTCTCTAATTGGCGACTCTCACACGGTGATTTCCTCTACTCAGAGTTGGTAGCCATATTATATAGGTGTGGAAGAGTCCATTTGTAGGTAGGTACCCATAACAGATTTCTTTTCTTTTTTTTTTCACAATTGTTTATTACCCCATGTGACCAATTTGTTACGATTTCTGATTGCCTAACGTCCAGTTAATATAACCCACCTGCTGAAATTTGGTATCCGAAATTAAAAGGTCAACCGGGTTTATTGCACCTGTCGCGTGTTATTGACAAAATTACCTTTGTCTGACACAAGGCAGAAGCCAATGATTACTTAAAGAACTAATCCCTTCATCAAAAGAAGTTTCGGCAAATGTTTTCTTTCTTTTGTGGAGAGAGTAAATATTGTAGTAATCTATTCCTGTGAGTGCTTTCAGGTGAGAGGTGCTGGGCGGGGTGCAGTCAGTGCTCGCAAAGATACGAAAAGGAACGACAGTTAAACTATTTGACAGACCACCCGAGGGATTATGTTGCTCTGAAGATCCCCCACAACCACCCCCACCCCCACGCCGACCACCAGTAAAGAAAACAGGTGCACAAATGAAAGAAAACAGATTTGACGTCGAGAAGAGAAACGACTTGGGTTGTGGGGAACTAAAAGAAAAAAAAAAAGTTGCGGGGGGAGGGCCTGCGTTTATTTGTTTGTTTTGAAAAAGAACAAAGTAAACAAAAGACGTTACATTTTCCAGCGGGAGCGCTTACGTACAAATACAAGTGAATTCGTGCAGATTCTTCTTCATCTTCTATGTGCCGTGTCCCTTAAGGACGTTGACGATCATGGCTCTCCACAATTTCCCGTCCTTTGTAGCTCTTAAAAATTTTTATCATTTTGTTATCACTCTTAAACCCTGTTCTGCCATCCATTTACTCTTTCTTCTTCTTCTTCTTCTATGTGCCGTGTCCCTTAAGTACCTTGACGATCATGGCTCTCCACAATTTCCTGTCCTCTGTAGCTCTTAATAAATTTGATCATTTTGTTATCACTCTTAAACCCTGTTCTGCCATCCATTTACTCAAGCTCTTTCTTCTTCTTCTTCTTCTTCTTCTTCTTCTTCTTCTTCTTCTTCTTCTTCTATGTGCCGTGTCCCTTCAGGACGTTGATGATCATGGCTCTCCACAATTTCCTGTCCTTTGTACCTCAATAAATTTCGTTTTTTATTATCTCTCCTAGAACTTGCTCCGCCATACAGGTTGATTATGCATTGTTTTCTCCCGTTCCTCTTCCATTCAATCTGTCCCGTGAGTATCAAATTTTCCAAGCCCTCTTTTATGTACAGTAGAAATTTCAACTATCTTTTCGGGATGTTAAGTATAAGTTTGCTTTATGTTTCCTCTAAATTTTCGTAGTTGCTCATATATTTGATCCATAGTATTCTCAGCATCCTTCTGTAGCACCACATCTCTTATTCAACTGTAGAAAATGTGCTCAGCATTCCCTGCCACATGGGAGGACTGATATTACGTAACATCTTAGTCCTTTCTTCTTTGTTTCTAATGAAATTTTCCTGTTTCTTAATACATTGCTTAGCTTTTGGAAGTCATCTTTTACTATCCCAGGGCGCCTTCGGATTTCAGTGTCGCACTTTCCGTTCTCTGTTAAAACACTTCTCAGATATTTAAATTATTTTACCTATTCGATTTTCGTATCTCCCATTTGTAATTTGCATCTTGGGCTTTTCCTTTCGCTTACAAAAATGCATTCTGCCTTTTTGAAATTGACGTTTAGTCCTTCCTTCTCGCTTTCCTTCACTACCTTCTGTATTAGTAATTACGAGAATATTTGTTCCTTGTTACTTTCCAATTAGATATTTCGACGCAAATGTCATCGTATTCAATGTGCCGCTCAACATACATCGAAATAAAGCCATTCGCATGAGAATACTCAAGACTTGGTGAAGTACACAAGATTTCCTGGAGTATGTAGGGTTATTATTATTATTATTATTATTATCGCAAATAAATAAAAATAAAATATAAATTAATAATAATAATAATAATGAAAATTATAAATAAAAAAACAACATTAACATAAAAACGTTGTATAAAATAAATTAAATAAAAATACTCCCAGCATGCAACAGAACTGTTCCTGTCGAAAATACAGACATCCTGCCAAACTACATTAAATTTAATCTCTTCACCACGAACCTCGGTACGGGCAACGCGTGTCCAACTTCTCTCTGTTATATGGCTCGTAATACTACGGAGTAAATTTCTCCCTTTTATTACATGTACCATAAAACAATTATCACCTAAAAAATACTCACACCAATAAACACAAGAAAAACATAAAAAATTAACATAGAATTTACCATGCTTTTCCTGTTATTTGTGTACGTTTTATTTTCTGTCAGGTATGCTTTTATCTCCGTGAACACAAAGCTAATTTCTGCTGCTATGATATGAAGATATCCCCCACAACCGCCGACGTACATAACAAAAATAACCTATTTACCCACAAGTACGCAGAATTTAGTAGATTACACAAAGCCGATCAAAATTCAGCTAATAACAAAATTATTCCGCTATTATATTTAGATATTCTTGACAAAGTCCAAAGAATCTGCAATATTATCGAACTTGATCTGGCATCTCGGTTTCAGTCTCTTTTTTCACCGCCGTAACGTAGCTTCCCTGTCCACCACTTCCCAGTCCCTCAAACTCCAGCGTCTTCCTCCTTGGGTTGAGGTGTCCACTCGGTCCGAACCGAACTTAGGGGTAACTGGCATAACGCTCCCTGAGTACCCGTAGATTATTTCGACCGGTCAACTGGTCAAGTCCTGCTCGCTGCCCACGCTGTGTTAGTTTTTAAATCCAGTAAGCGGGGTGTTGTCCATACGTTCACGGTCGACTGGGGATGTGGACACGGTTGTGAGAGTTGGCGGTAGGAAGTTTAGAATGTGGCAAAATAAAACAAGAAATAATATCTGCAGAAGTCAGACAACAATGGTGGAAATATTGACGTTTTTTATATAAGAAGATAACATCAGAACAGAGGTTACAGGGAGAATAAAAAACATTTAACATAAATGAGAAAAGGAAAAGGCAAAATGCATCCAGCGAATTCCCAACAGAGACAGGGTTTGTGTGTGATAAATGCGTATTGAATCGCCTGGGGTAGTTTTATTACTAATAGTCCAGTCTCATACAGACTTCTCAGAACAGGGGACAGTCTTCTTTCTCTCCTCCAAAATTCTCCCGCAAATCTCTCGACTCACTGCGACGACAGTCTCTTTCCCCGACTCTGCTTTATTAGCAAAATCTCGAGTTAATATAGAAAAAGGATCAGCTGCTCCCAATTGACCCTCGGCCCGGCACGCAGCTACCACGAGTGCTAAAAACTATCCCTAGACATTCTCCAATTATTTACCTTATCTCAATCACGAGTTCTTCTTGCTTCACCAAAATTATACTTTGGTATATCTAAACATTGATTCAACCTTTTAATCAAAACACTGTTAAACAAAACCAAGTATCTCGCCCATCCCCATTGTTTACTAGTGACCCAGGTTTAAAACATTGCCTCCTGCCCTGAGATCGTGTTTCTCATCGGTAAACACACATCTTAACCCAAATTGTACTTTGGTATATAAAAACCATTTCTACTTCCAGTCAATAAAAGTTATATTTGCGTGTGTGCGTTCATGTGGGTGTGTTGTGTATACCTCTCTCTGTTACACCTGTGCATTTTCTATAAATACATGGTAGCTGTTCTGACGAGCTCTCTTCTTTGGTACCTAGAATAAGCGTAGTATTAGATTAGCTGCTAGTTTTCATCGTTTTACAGTTCAAATGACTAGATGTAACCATAAGTTCTATTCTAAAAATTTCTTCTATTGCTCTTCTTGCATGTGGAATTCACTTCCGGGTTCTTGCTTTCCAGTGAACATTGATCTTCAGAAATTTAAATGCAATGTCATTTCTTATCTTTTGTCTCCTTGAACTCAGTTCTTCTATTGTCCTCTCTCCTTAATAATGATTTCCTTAGACTCTTTTACTGCCAGTAACCCAATCCGTCTTAGTGGCTTTATCGCTTTGCTTGGCGTAGAAATGATAAAAAAGGCGTCAACACATATTGATCACCATTCGTATGTTAATCTAGAAAAGTCATATGTCTCTGCTTGTTCTTTAGTCCCTTAGTTTGCGCGTACGTTACACCTTGCCAATAAATAATGGACTATTCCGTTTTGATCGCGAGGAAAGACAGAAAAGATGCTGTTTGTTTTCAACGAAAAAGAAAGAAACAAAGAAACAAACAAAAAGAATGGGAAGATAGAAGAGGCGATAAAATTCTTATGTGTTTATCTTCTGCTTCAATGAAATGGAAATACAATTCAAAATATTTTCATTTGTACCCTATTACTGCTTTCAGTGGCACCCATTTTTGGTTCATAGTCGATAACACTATTTATTGATTAATATATGATGATACCTTTTTGTTTGATAAGCGAGATCTTTTTTCTTGGTATTCTATGATGTCTTTTATTCGATGCTATTAAATAACACACTTTTTTGATTGTTGTTTTCTTTATGGCACCCTAATTGATATTTAATTAACTCTATTTTAGGTTGCTATAAGATGGCAGCTTTTTATGGTTAGTATTCGATAACATCATTTCTTGGTTCGTATTCAATAACACTCTTTATTAGTTAGTATTCGATAACGCTCTTTATTGGTTGGTATTCCATAACATCCTTTATTGGCTGGTATTCGATAACACCCCGTATTAGTTGGCATTCCATAACACTCTTTATAAGTTGGTATTCGATGACACTCTCTATTGGTTGCTATTCGATAACAACCTTTTTTAGTTAGTATTCGATAAAACCCTTTATTGGTTAGTTTTCCATAACACTTTTTATTGGTTGGTATTCGATGACATACTTTATTAGTTGGCATTCGATAACACTCTTTATTGGTTGGTATTCCATAACATCCTCTATTGGCTGGTATTCGATAACACCCTGTATTAGTTGGCATTCCATAACACTCTTAATTGGTTAGTATTCCATAAAACCCTTTATTAGTTGGTATTCGATGACATACATTATTGATTGGTATTTGATTAAACCCGTTAATAGTTGGCATCTGATGACACCCTGTATGCATACTTATTATTCTTACTGTAATATTTTGTTAAACTCAAATATTTAATGATGCATGAGGGAAATTTCCCTGTGCATTTTATTGCCATGAAACTTGCAAGGACCTTATTCCTTCATTAACTCAAGAATTAAGATTTTTTAAAAATTAAAATAGGAAAAGCGTGAAATTTTCACGGCTATTTCTAGCCGTTATTGTTTTAGTAATTGTTCGGATGACTGAACTCGTTCATTGCGATACTTTCTTTGATAGAGAAATGTTTAGGATGATTCATTTTACAATCTTACAAATATGTTCTCCTTTTATGTGTTATGCTTCTTCATGATATGGGGGATCACTCCACTTCACAACCTCCTAATCTTTACAGCTGTAATATTTGTCTTTTTAATATACCTCTTATCTCACTGTTCTGCCGTTCATTTACATATGAACACACTTAATTGGTTGATATTTGATGATACACTATTATAATTGGTATTCGATGACCTACTTTATTCGTTGGTATTTAATGACACCATTTATTGTTTGCATTTCATTTAATGATACTTCTTTACTGGTTGGTTCTTGATAACCCCCTGTTTTTGGTTTATATTCAATGACACCCTTTATTGGTTGCATTTTGATGCGACACTTTTATGGTTAGTATTCGATCATACTCTTTATTGGTTAGTATTTGATGACACCATTTTTAGTTGATATTTTACAACACTTTTTATTGGTTAGTATTCGATGACACCATTTTCATGGTTGGCATTTGATGACAACCATTTTGGTTGGTATTTCATCATACCCTTTTGTGGTTGGTATTCATTGATATCATTTATTGGTTGGCATTTGATGCCAACCTGTTTTGATGAGCATCCAATGGCGCCCTTTTATCTTTTGTTCTCTAATGCACAATTTGAACACAGATTTTCAATGTTTGTTTCGATACTGTTCAAGATTTTTTCTTTGCTTTGAAAAATTATCAAATTTGAACGTCTTTTAATCTTTAGTGTGTTCAAAGCAGATCCTAGAATTTCCATTAGCTAAAATATTTTCCATCATCAAATATTTTATAGCCACTATTTTATGTCGAAGTGGACATTCACTCTTAAAATTAAAGTGTCTACAAGTGGGTTTTTTTTATTTTTAATAATGAAATGATGAATGTGTCATTACTGAATTCTACAATAACGTCTAAGAATAACTTTTTTATTTTTTTGACTAAGTTTATAGGTAAAGTTAAGGACAGAATTTTTTTGAATGTGGTTTTGAGATTATCAATTTGTTTTCGTTAAAATAAAAATATCGTTTACATAGTGACATATATTTTGGTTATAGTAACTGAATATCGTGTTTTCTACGTGGGACATTTAGTAGTTGGAACAGCACGGACCGAGGGAATTTCTCATACTAACACCATTAGTTTGGGTGTAGATATTGCCAATATGGTCACAGAAAGAGACCTTCGTTGTGAGAGCATGCAATATTTCTTTGAGGATATTTGTTTTTGATGTATGGGGGTAGAATGGAATTATTTTTTTATACACAGAGTTAAGGATTATGTCAATGTTTTGATCGACGAGGGAGTTTGTAAATAAATTTTCAACGTCGAGTGACGTTAAAATACTTTGGTTTGGTTATATATTTTTTAGAATATGAACGAATTTGTGAGTTGATTTGACGGTATAATTGATAGAAAAATATGGAGTAACGATATCATTATACACGCACACACACACAAATATATATATATATATATATATATATATATATTTATATATATATATATATATAAATATAAAAGTGAACATAGAAGTCAACACTTAGAGGCGACAGTCTGTTTCATGCTATATGCAATCGTCAGGCCACGTGCGCTGTTATTTTTCTCGGTTATTCATACATATACGGGTCAGTGGTGCATTGTGAGTAGTCTATTATGGCGGTTATTTTACCGGAAGTCGTTTATTTATTTATTTGGGTTAAATTATTTTGCTAATAAAATTAAATAAAAACAAGCAAAATAATTTAACCCAAATAAATAAATAAACGACTTCCGTTTGTATGTTTGTAATGCGCTTCTATGACGTTCTATGGTAAACATCTCTGTTGTAATGTCCATATAACCACTCTGATGAAGGCTCATGCGAGCCGAAAGGTTAGACCGAGGAACAGCATAATAAAAATATATCCAAATGTTGGACAAAGACCTTATGCAACTGGAATTTATAAACAGGGATCATATCATTCATATACAGGTTCGGGGTTAGTGGACCTTATTGAAATTGTTTGCAAAGCTGTATTCTCGCCATTTAAATCATTAACCTCTATATTTGTTTTTTGTATGAATGATTCATGTAATTATAACTTGAACTGCACTATAATCGATATATATATATATATATATATATATATATATATATATATAAAAAAAATTATAACATGAGTATGTTATAATATCACTACAAAAATAGCCATTTTGTTTCAACACACTCTGTGTCTTATCAAGTGATGATGTTGAAAATAAAATAAATGGTTTTAAAAGTCTTGATAAGACACAGAATATATATATATATATATATGTATATAAATAAAAAGAAAGAACAGTAAGATATAAAATCCGGTGTTCTTATAGATATTTTATTTTTACAAAATAGTGCTCAATGTAAATTTACAGAGCATTAATATTATAAATTAATTGATTTAAAATATGGTTTTTTTCACACAGTTCCAACCATGTTTCAAAAATAGAAGCTAAAAACCCTAATTTTATTTTTGCAAATAAATTAAAAGCATTAGTTCCATTTCATCTTCAAGCGAATTTTGGAGTAACTTTTTTAAAATTTTAAAATTTAAAATTGTGGTTAAAACGTATTAAAACATAAACACCGTTTAAAAAATTGTAGTTAAATAAAATGTATCCTAACCGAAACACCTCTATAATAAATGTACTACAAACACTTGAATGAATCCGATAAAACACCTCCTGAAAATGAAATTATAACTAAAGCTAGATGATGTAAGGTAATGTATGACCCATTGTTCTTTGTACATACATATGAAACTTTATTACTCAGGTTACATATATTTAAAATAAATAATTTAATTAATTAATACATAAAGTTTACTAAATCTGAGAAATGACTTAGATAGTTTTGTAGTCTGTGCCATTTATATTACTTAAATATTTAAATATAATAGTTTAAAAATTGTAATTTACATATACTTTGTTATGGAAAATAATTATACTTACTATGAGTAATTATCCTTCTGTTATAAAGTAATATAGTCAATTAAAACTAACAATGAAAATATTTTAAAATTTTAATGTGGTAATTTTAAAATTGTAATTAAAATTGTAGTTAAATAAAATGAATTCTAACCTGTTCTTGGTACATACATATGAAACTTTACTACTTAGGTTACATATATTTAAAATAAATAAATAAATTAAGTAATAAATAAAGTTTACTAAATCCGAGAAATGACTTGGCTAATTTTGTAGTAAGTTCCATTAATATTACTAAAATAATATTTTAAAATATAAAGGTTTAAAAATTGTAATTTACATATACTTGGATATTGAAAAATAATTTTACTTACTATGAGTAATATTCCTTCTGTTATAAAGTAATATAGTCTAATATAACTAACAATGAAAATATTTCAAAAGTTTAAAGTTTGTAATTTTAAAATTGAAACTAAAATTAAAGTTAAATTGAATGAATTCTAACCTAAATTACTTTTAAAATAATACTACACGCACTAAAAAGAATCCCAAAAAAAAACAAATATAGTAAAATAAAATTAATATGAAATGCCATAAGATGTAAGCTTTTGAATGACCCATGTCCTTTGTACTTACATGAGAAACATTATATCACTAGGTTTATATATATAAAAAAAAAAAAAAAAAAAATGTAACCTCATATACATACTTAAACTTGAATTAATACATAAAGTTTACTAATTCTGAGAAATGACTTAGATAGTTTTGTAGTCTGGGCCATTAATATTACTTAAATAATATCTAAATTAAAAGTTTAAAAAATTGTAATTTATATATACTTTGATATGAAAAAAAATTTTTACTTACTATGAGTAATTATCCTTCTGTTATAAAGTAATATAGTCTAAATTAAAACTAATAATGAAAATATTTTAAAATTTTAAAGTTATAATTTTAAAATTGAAATTAAAATTGTAGTAAAATAAAATGAATTCTAACATGTTATTCATACATACATATGAAACTTTATTAATTGGGTTACATATATTTGAAATAAATAAATTAATTAATTAATAAATAAATAAAGTTTACTAAATCTGAGAAATGACTTAGCTAGTTTTGTAGTAAGTGCCATTAATATTACTTAAATAATATTTAAATTTGAAAAAAAAAAAAAAAAAAAAAAAAAAAAAAATTTACATATACTTTGATATGGAAAAATAATCTTACTTAATATGAGTAATTTTCCTTCTGTTATAAAGTAATATAGTCTATTAAAACTAAACAATGAAAATATTTTAAAATTTTTAAAGTTGTAATTTTGAATTTGTAATTAAAATTGTAGTTAAATTGAATGAATTCTAACCTAAATTTCTTTTAAATAATACTACACGCATTAAAAAGAATCCAAAAATAACACCTATAGTAAAATAAAATAAAATAAAATAAAATAAAAATAAAATTAATATGAAATACCATAACATGTAAGCTTTTGAATGACCCATGTCCTCAGTACTTACATGTGAAATATTATAATAATAGGTTTATATATAAAAGAAAAGTTTACTGAATCAGTGAAATTAAGTAACCATTTCTGCTGTCATAGTCATATACAAAAAAAAAAAAAAAAAAAATGTAACCTCATATACATACTTAAACTTAATGTTAAAATAATCCTACATAACATAATGGATTCTAATACATTTAACTGTTCTTAAAAAAGAATATAGTAAAATAAAATTAAAAAGAAAATATTTCAAATCGTAGTTAAATAAAAAAGTATTGTAAAAAAAATCTTTAATTTTAAAAGATGACGTTGAAAATTTTTACCGTTAACAATTTTTTTTTTTTTTTTTTTAAAATTCAGACGACATCCATTCAACTGACGTCAGGTTTCAGTGTAAAATAC
The DNA here is from genome assembly GCA_903632075.3 of Acanthosepion pharaonis. Taxonomy (NCBI): domain Eukaryota; kingdom Metazoa; phylum Mollusca; class Cephalopoda; order Sepiida; family Sepiidae; genus Acanthosepion; species Acanthosepion pharaonis. Next base: position 2,526,035 of record CAHIKZ030002280.1, on the reverse strand, counting down.
ATCCTCACCCCTTACCAAAATGTAGCTAATAACTGATACAATGATACTGTCATAAGGAAAATCTAGACACCCTGTGTTCAATTTGAGTAGACTATTCTGTAACCATGGAAACGTGATTTTTAGCTGTGTATTTAAAACCCGGTAAATTTTAAAAGTTACTCCAAAATTCGCTTGAAGATGAAATGGAACTAATGCTTTTAATTTATTTGCAAAAATAAAATTAGGGTTTTAGCTTCTATTTTTGAAACATGGTTGGAACTGTGTAGCGAAAAATAACCATATTTTAAATCAATTAATTTATAATATATATATATATATATATATATATATATATATATATATATATATATATATATATATTAAAAAAACAGACCACTTTAATGTACCATTATAATAATTTATTTCAACAGAGCCCTTTTTAAAGAACGCCGGATCATCATTTAGCTCTTCCAAAAGTGAATTGAAACGAAAAATGAAATTAAAATTGATGGGTAGTATAAGTTTTTGTAATTTAACAGAGAGTGTATATATACTGACATCTCATTTTAACAGATATATTTACCAAAATTGTACAGAAATATCCTGAAATACTAAAGAGTAAATTTATTCAATAAAATCGCCATTGGCTTCAGCTATAACCTCGTGTCTACTTTGGAATCTCCTGAAACTCTTCTGGGCCCTCACCTTGTTTAATTTGGTGAATATTGCTCTAATCCTTACCTTCAGTTCATCCTTGGTTTTACAAGAGGTTTTGCTGGTCCTCGCTCATCTACAACCCACACATAATAATCAGGTTGCTTGCAGTTTGGAAAAGTTAGGCGGCCATATTTAAAGGGTGATGTAGACGCAAAAATTGTCTGACAACCATGACTGGGCCCTCCTGCTTGCATAGCATGGTGCAGAGTCCTGTTTCCAGACATAGGGTCTTCCAGCAGCGACCCTCTTGACTCACGGTAGCACTATCTCCTCAAGGCATTTGATGTAAGCCACCGTGCTGAGTCTGAGGCCCACGCCAACAAATTCGGGAATTCTTTTAGTATCAGAACGATCGGAGTGTGTTTTCCGAGCTGCTGTACCGTCGTAATCATCATTGCACTCATTCAACTCTCTCCGAATGCTCTGCACTCTCCCCCAATTGACACCCCAAAACTCTGAAATGTTTCTATTAGGGTTTCCGGTGCAAATGCCAAGCAGTACAGCATGCCGTTTCCAAATTGCTGGTGTAGTGAATTGCGTCATGGTGTTCATGCGCGAAATTAATAATATAAAGTGGCGACCATTTATCCATCACACCGTATATATATATATACACACACACACAACACACACACACACACACACACACACACACACACACACACACACATATATATATATATATATATATATATATATATATATATATATAATAAAAAAAGGCTTAAACACTAATATTCCATGGTCATAATTTATTCCATTGGAATCGTAAATACGATCCAATTCATCAGACCTACAAAATCAAAAAGAAAACAGAAAAAAACAACTCCAGAAATAAAAAATAGAATTTAGAGAGAGTGTAAGTATGAGAGTGTGGGACGAATTTTAGAGCTAAAGAGAGGGGTAACAGACGAGAGAAGGTGGGGGATTAAAACTTAACAGAGAGAAGTTTTAGAGAGGTGAGTCAAAGACAGTTTAAGTGAGAGATGTGTATGCATGTATGTATATATATTTATATATTTTGCATTTGTATGTATGTATGTATATATATATATATATATATATATATATATATATATATATATATATATATATATATATATACATGAAATATTCACACAAAACTAATAAAAGGTTAATGTTTTAAATGGCGAGACATCCATCATCGCAAACAATTCAAATAGTATACAAAACCTCCAGATCCGTTATGAATGAATTGATCCTTGTTTATATAAATTTCTGTCGTATTGTTATTTTTTTACTACAAGCTTTTGTCTGTTCCTACAACATCTTCAGGTATAGAATAGATGTTGTTTTTTGTTTTTTCTCTTAGTAAAAATGCGAAAATATGTGTTGTTGTATCCGAAAATGCTTTGAAAAGTTCATGCCACTTTGACAGAAAAATTTACCAGTAAAAAAAATTTGTTCATCACCATATTTGGTATAAACGCAAACACTTTAAAAATTTAAAATCAAACTCAGCGTTGCTTTGGCGCGTTCCAAAACCAATAACTCTTTTTCAATAGCATTTTCGGATACAACAACACATATATTTTCGTTGTCCTCTTATTACTAAGAGAAAAAACAAAAAACAACATCTATTCTATACCTGAAGATGTCTGTAGGAACAGACGAAAGCTTGTAGTAAAAATAACAACTAATACGGCAGAAATTTATATAAACAAGGATCAATTCATTCATAACGGATCTGGAGGTTTTTGTATACTATTTGAATTGTTTGCGATGATGGATGTCTCGCCATTTAAAACATTAACCTTTTGCATTAGTTTTGTGTGAATAATTCATGTATTTGTAAATTGATTGCACGTTTTATCGTAATATATATATATATATATATATATATATATATATATATATATATATATATATATCAGTGCCATATCTCATCCGGTCGTAGACAATAACCGGATTTTTCTATTATCTTTCAACTGCTATGTCTTCTTGTGAAAGATAACAGAGTGATTTTACGTTGTCTTCTCCTCGGTTTTGAATTCCTAGTGGCACTGCTCTTAGAATGGCTGCCATCCAAAGCTTGTAGCCCTAACATACAGTGCTATTTAACCTACAGCAAGAAAAGAACATTTATATATGGGAATGCTACCTCCTCGAGGCATTTGATAGAGGCCACCGTGAGTTGAGGAGCCTTCCCCAATAATATGGGCGCGAAAGTTAACAAATTAAGCAGGATTTTCAAAGGAATATGCATATATGTAGATCCGTCGTTTTTTATTCTTTATTTTCTTGATATTTCTTTGTTTTCCTTTTCTTGATATATCTTCTTCAATTGCATGATAATTTATGCTAGAAAGTTTATGTATACATATTTTAGATACGTTTACTGTGGATATAACAATCAAGACTTCATTGTGATTCAGTCTCATGCTTGAATGTCGAATGTTTATATTATTTACACGCGCTTTCATCTTTCTTTGTTTTTGTCACAGAGTTTTACCATCTGGCCTTCATCAGTTGTTTGTCGATCCGAATAAGCTAAAGAGAATTTCGAACAGAGCCCTTTATTTAGACGAGAATTCACGAGACATGGGCAGCGCAACGAGAATAAAGGGTTCAGTTCGAAATTCCCTGCTTTTGACTGAAATTGACATATACCTGAAAAGCTTGGAAGCATTGCAGCCAAAATGTTGTGAGGACAATAGTCGGCATGCATATATGGTCTGGTGCCCCTTCTGTTTGCCTCGGGGTTCTTGATAGGCTCCAGAGGCGGATATGCAATGTAGTTGGCCCTGCCCTGGCGTCTCGTCTACAGTCACTTTCTCACAGACGCGCCGTCGCCTCCCTCTGTTTGTTCTACAAATACTTTCATGGAAATTGCTCCGAGGAGCTGCATTCGCTGGTTCCCAGACGTCATGAGTTCCAGCGCCTTACGAGGCTGGCATCCCGCTCTCACCCCTTCACTGTCGAAACTCCTAAATGTAGCCGTCTCTTCTACTCTAATAGCTTCATGCCCCGCACCTCTCGCCTGCGGAACTCCCTTCCCTATTCCTGTTTCCCTGTGAGCTATAATCTCCAGCTATTCAAGTGTAATGTCAATCGATATCTCCAGTTGCCTTGATCTATCGACTACCCCCATCCTTTCTTCTGTCACTCCTATCTGATCTTGCTCTAAACTGTCTGTAACCCCTTGCGTCCTAGTGGCTTCCCGCCTTGCTTGAGGTGAAATGCTTAAAAAAAAAATGTAAATAAAAAAATTATCTCATAAACCAATATTCACAGCATAAAAGTGAACGCACAGACATATTTTAGGAAGTTATATATATATATATATATATATATATATATATATATAGTCGACTATCCTGTCGAATTCGACGTATGAGGGTCAAGCAGATCAGACCGACAGCCCGACAACAGCACACGAGATTTGATTATAGTGGTGAAGGTTTCGTGCAAGACCATCCACACTTTTTGAAGGGCCGAATACAGAGACCTGGTGCACTACGTGCCACAAGGTCCCCAAACGACCCTCCGCAGGGTTTGAATTCAGAGTTGTCCTTCTCCTAGACCAGTTGCCATTCAAGGCTATAGAACCCAGTCTGTCCTGCTATTTTACCCATAGCTGGAGGTAGAAGAAAAGCATTCACACTTTTCCCAAGGGTATTAGCACGTAAGTGAATGTAATGGATTCGACTGGAATTTGAACTCGGCTCTGTGATTCCTCAATCCCAGCCGCTATCCATTACTCCACCGTGCCTCTCTCTCTCTCTCTCTCTCTCTCTCTCTCTCTCTCTCTCTCTCTCTGAAGAAAATATACTGAAAAAACAAACAAAAATCCTAATATGCGATTATGCTGTTTAATGTCAACGTCGGAAGTTTCGGTCTAATAGACCATCTTCAGGACATAATCATAAAACATAATTAATATAGACCATTTACAATTCAACATGAAAAAGACGATAGACATAAAAGCAATACCAATCCAAACAGATAACAGAAATCTTTTATAAGATCAGCGCTCCGTTTAAATATGATCACGTCGTCGTCACGTGGGCGATGTTGTGAAAACGTATTCCTAAAATTTGAGTATTTTGAATGAAAAACGAAAAGAATTTTATTTTGATCTAAAACTTACATGTACGTTTGTACGGAACGCTGATCTTATAAACAGAATCTTATAAAGATTTCTGTTATCTGTTTGGATTGGTATTGCTTTTTATGTCCATCGTCTTTTCATGTTGAATTGTATATGGTCTATGTTAATTATGTTTTATGAATATGTCCTGAAGATGGTCTATTAGACCGAAACGTCCGACGTTGACATTAAACATTAAAACAGCATAATCGCATATTAGGATTTTGTTTTGTTTTTCAGTATATTTATATATATATATATATATATATATATATATATATATATATATATATATATATATATATATATATATATATAAAATGCTTAGTTTTTTCTTTTACTAGTATTTTCTTTAGTTACACTCTTCTCTCTCTCTCTCTCTCTCTCTCTCTCTCTCTCTCTCTCTCTCTCTACCATACAGGTACCCCCCTGCACGCCGCTTTTGACACCTGTATTCAAGACCTGTCTTTATCCAACGGCGGCAAGTAATAATCAAATAACACCTTTTCCATAAAGAAAAGTTGCACTTTTTTTTTGTTTTCTTTCCTTTTCCGCTCTCCTTCTTTTTTCCCCCACCCCACCTTTTTTTTATTGTTACGTCGTCTCGCACTGACATTGGGTGACCGCCACAAGAACAATGGTGAACTCATCATTTGCTGTTTTTGACACCGGAACTCTTGAGACAGAGTTCCGCCTGCGAGGGCCGTGGAATATGTCAGCTGGTAAGGGTAGGGTCGAAAGAATTTAATTGTTTATTATTATCTAGTCAGGAATCTTAGACTGGTGACACGAATACCACGAACCATACGTATCCTCTCTAAACTGAAGAAAATTTGAAAAAGAATATATATATATATATATATATATATATATATATATATATATATAAATATTGAGTAAAAGAAAGACAAGATGGAAAATTTCTTAGGAATGCTTTCTGTTTGAGAAGGGATTTCGTTAATAAAAACTTGAGAACATTCTTAAAAGATTTTGCACACAAACACTCACATTAACAGGCAGGCACATACAAACAAACACACACACAACATATATATGTGTGTGTGTGTGTGTGTGTGTGTGTGTGTGTGTGTGTGTGTGTGTGTGCAGTGCAACATATCGAACAAATCGGTTTTCGACCAGAAAATTCGAGATGAAAATGTTTCGGTTATCGAACAAAATTTCGTTTCTCGAACAGCATAGTCGAACCAAGTTAACACGAAAGAAATAATTTCTGAGTCGACCGCCGTGTTGTATTCATTCGTTTGTTGTGTTGTGCTTTTGTTTCCAATTTTATTGTACTGTGACTTTTTTCTCTATATTGATTCCTATTGAAAAACATTTCGAGTTACGAACGCCCTTCGGGGTACGAATTAAATTCGTGAACCAAAGTTCCACTATATATATATATATATATATATATATATATATATATATATATATACAGTGTAACCAGGATATAAGAGAGTTGTCGGGACCGGAGAATAAGTCTCTTATATCCGGGTTTGGTCTATTTTGTTTAGGTAAGTATGGGCTCTAATTTGGGACCAGAGAAAATCTTTCTTATATCCGGGTTTCTCTTATATCAGGGTCTCTTATATCCGGGTTACACTATATATATATATATATATATATATATATATATATATATATATATATATATAAAAACAAAAACTAGAAGTTCCCGTGGAAATTTCACGGTTTTCTATGTTAATTTTCTAATGAATAATAATTTTAATGATTCTCCATGACTATATAATGTTCGTAGGAATTACCTTAGTATTTGAGTTTAACAACATTAACAAAATATTGCCATTACAATCATAAGAATGAATACATCGCATTATTTAAAGAAGTAATCGGGTACAAATTAATTAAACGTTCTTAATTTGACGACTTCTTTTTTCTATTTCACTGACGCAGACGTTAAACGCATAGAAAATATTATCGCCTTCTCTGTATTCTCTTTCTTTCTTTTTATTTCCTACAATCATTCTTCTTTTTTTTCTATGCAGCTTTATTTTTTTCTTTTTATTACGTTTTTTTTTTATTGTTCTGGTCTTTTTCTTTTCTCTTTTCCTTCTTTCATGTCCACTACATTCCTCTCTCGTCACTCTTTTTAAAAATTTTATGCACCCTTTTACATTCCATCTTCTTCTTCTTTCTTTTCACACTTCTTTCTCTCGTTATTTTTTTCTTCCTTTGTTTACCATTTTCACTTTTTTTCCCCTTCTCCTTCCGTCATATCTTTCCAGACTACTTAAGGTCATTCCCCATTTTGACATCTTCACTAATATCTCATTTTCTGAATAGCTGTGCATAGAAAAACTGAGGAAAAAAGGCGGGAAACTTTACTGAGAAACCCTCTCCTAATAAAATCACCCGAAAAAACTCTATCCAGCGTTTACTACTGTAGTCTCAAATAATAGTCATTTGCTCGTAGTTGCACTAATAAATGTACGAAAAACATTCTTGGCTGGAACAGAGTGTAAAATGAGAGACCATAAACATTTGATGACGGAAATCATTCTCCGAATGTTGAAATCACTTCGTCTCAACGTGCAACATAACAGTAGACCTGTTTACGTATCGTCAGGTTTACACTCTTTCTCGGTCTTTTGAACAGGAGTAGAGGTTTATCCCTAATTCCCTGTCTAGGACTGGGTTTCTGGTTCCTTGTAAAGTCTACTTCAATTTTATACTCCTAAGATCTCGGCTTGAAAAGCTTTTTTTCTTTTACTCAATAGGAGTAGATAGGTTTGCATATCGTCCCGTTCACACACACCTTGCCTCGAGACAAGCAAGGTGATAATGTCTTTAAGACGCAAGGGGCTATTATGTATGAAAGAGAATGAAAAGACTTTAGAAGGAACTGGAAACCCAATCTTAAATAGGGATCAAGGGATAAACCTCTAGTCCTGTTTATCCTTTGTTCTTTATTTAGGATTGGGTGTCCGGTTCCTTCATTTTCTTTCACTCTTTGTAGCCCCTTGCATCTTAGTGATGTTATCGCCTTATTTGGGGTAAATTGCAAAAAAAACAACATCATTGAGTGTGTAATGAGAATCGGTTGAAAAATTCACAATCTAAAATCAATGAATTCAACACATATAGGGATTTTATATATATTTATATACAGAACGAGGTGTAACATCTCTCAGAACTGGAGAGCAAACTCCATTCTTCTAGATACTATTAACCTTCTACTGTGTGTTTGAAAGCGATTGACAGTATGTTTCTTTGATGAACTTGTCATGGCACTAGGTTTTGTTACAGGGTACACCATTTTGCTGAGATGTTGTTTCTTTTGTTAAACTGAGATATTTTTTTCTGTTAGAAAAGGATATATATGTACGTGACAATATGTAGTGTAGGTATTATTGTGGTCACAGGAGTTTTTTTTTCTTTTAAAGGGAGAGTTTTTGAAAGGGATAGTGTTGTATACAATGCGATATAGAGTTTGATTGAGCCTTTCCGGAGAGGGCACAGCTTATCACTACAGCATCGTGTGTGTGTGTGTGTGTGTGTGTGTGTGTGTGTGTGTGTGTGTGTGTGTGCGTGTGTGCGTGTGAGAGAGTGAGAGAGAGAGAGAGAGAAAGAGAGGAGAGATGCTTGTGTTGATTGGTTGATTTTGTTTAGCGATATATCAACCTCTATAGTTAATTTAATACCGAAATCTAAATATTTTGAACGCAGTTCTATGCCTTCTACGACAGATAAAATATATTGTTGGTAATTCTACTATAAATAGATATTGTTGGTAATTTATATATATATATATATATATATATATATATATATATATATAAATGCATTGCTGGTATTTTTACTATCAAAATTTATTGCTGGTATTTCTACCATAAAATTGTATTTTTATAAGGTTTTGGTTTTGTTTGGATTTTCACTATTTGCCCATAGCTGGGACCCTAACAGGTACTACCACGGCGGTTTAGAGTGGATCTGGGAACAACTGCAATTAATATGTGATTCCACACCCTACAAAACCTCCAATCTCCCGATCAGAGGCCTTGCTGCTGGATGTAATTTATCGTCATACCCAGGGCTAGATGCTTTGTGTCCTCCCCTTTTAAATTGCTGTATACAACGCCATCTAGTGAGCGTTAGAAGGCGTCAAACAAGGTGGGATAATCCTATCGATATAATCTGTTACAGTTATTAATGCGTGGTTGCTTCTCGCTCATCTATTAGTTGTTCTGAGAAATTATATGGTTAAAGATAAGAAAGATTAGTGTCTTAGGATCACAACATGCAGCCGTAGAAGGAGTGATGTGTCTTGGGCAAGATAACATAACCAGGCCGGTTTGAATTCAGTTTTCCATCTCCTAGGCTATAAGGCCTAATCTGTCCTCCTATTTATCCGTAGTTGGATTCATACCTTTCTCAAAGGTATTTGCGAGTAATTGAATGTAACGCTCTCGACTGGAATTTGAACTCGACTCTTCGATTTCTCAATCCGAGCTACCATCCATTACACCACCGCGTATCATCAGGAAATAGTACAGGGTGTCTTAGACTTACGACAGAGTTCCTTTCTTACGACGCGCTGTAACCTGATTTTCATGTAAGTCGGAACGTACCAGCGATTTTCTGTGAATAATCACTGACGTCACTCGCCTGTGTTAACGCAATGTTAAAGTTATGGCCTAAGACATAACAACACATTTCTATAAGATAATTAGGACTAAAAATACACATGGAGTACATAAATATAATACATATAACGAAATGTAAATAATAAATATAATGAAAATGTATGTACGAGACAAACGGCATAAGTCGAAACAAGATTAATGGAGATTGTCTACCACTTCGTCCCCAGCCCCTCAACCTCCGGCGTCTTCCTCTTTGGGTTGAGGTGTCCACTCGGTCCGAACTGAACTTAGGGGTAACTGGCCGTACGCTCCCTGAGTACCCGTAGATTATTTCGACCGGTCAACTGGTCAAGTCCTGCTCGCTGCCCACGCTGTGTTAGTTTTTAGATCCAGTAAGCGGGGTGTTGTCCATACGTTCACGGTCGACTGGGGATGTGGACATGGCTGTGAGAGTTGGCGCTAGGAAGTTTAGAATGTGGCAAAATATAATATCTGAAGAAGCCAGACAACAATGGAGGAAATATTGACGTCTTTTGTATAAGAAGATAACATCAGAACAGAGGTTACAGGGAGAATAAAAACATTTAACATAAATGAGAAAAGAAAAAGGCAAAATGCATCCAGCGAATTCCCAACAGAGAGATAAACGCGTATTGAATCGCCTGGGGTAGTTTTATTACTAATAGTCCAGTCTCATACAGACTTCTCAGAACAGGGGGAAGTCTTCTCTCTCTCCTCCAAAATTCATCCGCAAATCTCTCGACTCACCGCGACGACAGTCTCGTGACTCTCTCGACTAAAGTCTCTTTCCCCGACTCTCTTTTATTAGTAAAATCTCGAGTTAATATAGAAAAAGGATCAGCTGATCACAATTGACCCTCGGCCTGGCACGCAGCTACCATGAGTGCCAAAAACTATCCCTTGACATGTAAACCTATTCTCCAATTATTTACCTCATCTCAATCAAGAGTTCTTCTTGCTTCACCAAAATTATACTTTGGGATATCTAAACAGTGATTCAACCTTTTAATCAAAACAAATACTGTTAAACAAAACCAAGTATCTCGCCCATCCCCATTGTTTACTAGTGACCCAGGTTTAAAACATCGCCTCCTGCCCTGAGATCGTGTTTCTCATCGGTAAACACACATCTTAACCCAAATTGTACTTTGATATATAAACACCGTTTCCATTTCCAGTCTATAAAAGTTATATTTGCATGTGTGCGTTCATGTGTGTGTGTGTGTGTGTGTGTGTGTGTGTGTGTGTGTGTGTGTGTGTATACTTCTCTCTGTTACAATTGCTTCGTAACCCCGAATTGCCGTAGATCAGTGCTGTTGTAAACCGGGGACTTACTGTATAGGTAATTCATTATTCACTGTAGTCTGTTTAAAACTTTAGAGTATTTTCCAATTTCCTAAGATGTCGTATATCAGGATCGAAATTGTGGATAAACTGACTGAAGTTCATATTTATTCTATTGTTTTTGTTCAACTACTTTCAAGCGTCTCAGTCATTATGAAGAACTATGTGCTGTCAGTGTGGTAGGCAAATTTTACGTTGTTTTACATCATGGTATTTTGTAGAGAGCTGAAAGTTTGTTCACAGTATAACGGTGAAAGAAAGCGAGACAACAGTAGAAAGTACGCATCAAAAGTTATGCGTATTTTTTATTATTCTATTTAATACGGGATGTTTATACAAAGCAATGAAAGACTCAAAATTTTAGAGTCTATTACAAGATAAACAACCAATATTAAATAAAAATGTCTTTCACCACAGGAAACGGTATCTTAAAGTGATTATAAAATATTTAATATGCTTAAAAAAAGCATAATATTTTCACATATTCGTACAGTCTGTTCACAAAATCTGTCTAATAAGCAAATGAATGCGCAGATAACATATTTCCTTTATTTATAATAATTTCCCTCCAAGCAAGGCAACAAAGCCACTAAAACGCTAGGGAGTGTGGAAGAAATGAGAAAAAGAAAAACATTAAGGAAAGAGAACAATAAAAGAACAGGAATTAAGACGGCAGAAGAGAGTTCCACACTTTTATATTTACACACGCTCTATCTCTGATATTGAGCACTTTATCCCATAAATATAGCACATCTTAAGACTATATATATATATATATATATATATATATATATATATATATATATATATCATAGAATCCGAATTAAGATAGCATTATGTAAATGATCGTTTTCATCTTGTAAAATTAAATTTACAGGATTTTTTAAACAGTCAGTGGAACCCAAGGTGAAGACGATCATTTACATTATAGTATTTTAATTGCAACTGTATGATATATATTTCTCTGTTTATTATAAAAACATTGAGCTCTATATGTGAATCAGTTTTGATATTTAATGTTTAATGTTTTATTTTATGTTAATAGGATTCACTTGGATTATATATCAACAGATTACCATATATATATTAAAAAAAACAAATCAATTCCCATGCCTGATTATGTCTGTATGAACAGATGAAAGTACTACCAAAAAAAAAAAAAAGAAAAAAAAGACCTTATACAAGTTGAATTTATTAAAAACGGGGATCACAATATTCATCTAGAGGTTCGTGGGTTAATGTAATTTTAATAAATTTGTTTGCGAAGATGTATTCTTGCCATTTATATCATTAACTTCTCTAATCTGTTTCTTGTATGAATGATTCATGTAATATATATATATATATATATATATATATAGTTTATGAAAAACTAGGTAATCCGTATGGGTAAACCTAAGGATAAAATCCAGAGAACTCAATGTAAATCCAGAGCAAATAATTTAAATAAAAAAAAAAATTAAGTCACTAACAAACATCAAATTAAATTATTTGTAGACAGTCTAGAGACATCCAAATTTATATCAAACATTAATCTTTATGAACCCCCAAAATAACACTTTCAAAGTAAAACAAAATAACATCGTCTGTTTCTAGCTTTTTTACAAAGAAAATTAGTGACATCTTCTCTTCTCTTCTCTCTTAACTTCCTTCTCTCTTTTTCTCTCTAACAGTTTTTTCTTCTCTACCCCTTCGATATCAATATATAACTTCCGTTAAGTTAACCGTTTAAATGTGTCAATATCTGCTAACTCACTCAGGTCTTCTCTCTCCCCCCTCACTTCCTCACTTTGTTAATTTAATACGGCCCGTCAAAAATGTGTAAATTTTCTTTTCATTGTTTGTTTGGAAGTAAAGTCTGATGATCCACAGTCCTGTTAAAAGGGCTATGGTGAAATAATTTATTACATGGAACCTTAAAGTGGTCTGTTTTATTTAAATTATATATATATATATATATATATATATATATATATATATATATATATATGTGTGTGTGTGTGTGTGTGTGTGTGTGTGTGTGTGTGTGTGTGTGTGTAAAATAAAATATATGGATATAGATCCGACAGTATGAAGAAAATATACTGAAAAAACAAACAAAAATCCTAATATGCGATTATGCTGTTTTAATGTTTAATGTCAACGTCGGACGTTTCGGTCTAATAGACCATCTTCAGGACATATTCATAAAACATAATTAACATAGACCATATACAATTCAACATGAAAAAGACGATGGACATAAAAGCAATACCAATCCAAACAGATAACTGAAATCTTTTATAAGATCAGCGTTCCGTTTAAATATGATCACGTCGTCGTGCTTTTATGTCCATCGCCTTTTCATGTTGAATTGTATATGGTCTATGTTAATTATGTTTTATGAATATGTCCTGAAGATGGTCTATTAGACCGAAACGTCCGACGTTGACATTAAACATTAAAACAGCATAATCGTATATTTTTGTTTGTTTTTTTTCAGTATATTTTTCATATATATATATATATATATATATATCGTTGATAATTTATTTCCTCACACAAAAATAATAATATATTTAAACATTTCAAATAATTTTAAAAGGTCAAATAAATTTACTTCGACTGATCGTCCCTTCGAGGGAGACCATCCATTTGTAACAAGCTTTTTTCCTTTTCCTGTTTAGTAAATCTTTTCTCCAGAAACATTGCCTAAGTACAGAAAGTAGTAAAGCTGTAAATCGGAAACAAAAAAAAAGCTCTTATAGATTTTCTTTTTTTTTTTTTAATCATTCCACTCCTAGCAAGGCAATAAAGGCACAAGAGGTGACTGAGTGTGAAAGATTATAAAGAAAAGAAAAAACATTAGTGAACGAGAACAATAAAAGAAGAGTTATTAAGAAGGCAGAAGATAACAATTAACATTTTATTTAAATTTCTGATGGTCAAAGTTGACTGGAAAGCATGAAGCCGGAAGAGAGTTCCACAAGCGAGAAGTCTGAAAAGAAAACATTAGCATAGAACTTACATCTAGACAATTGAACTGTGAATTGATGAAACCTTGCCACAAATCTAGTACTGCTCTTAAATTTATAAAGTCTAGGTAGCATAGTGAAGAGTTCATCTGAACAATTATTATGAAAGTAATTATTGAAAAGGCATAGGGAAGCTACATTATGATGATGGAAAAGTGACTGAAGCTGAGAAGCCAGGTCAGGACCAATAATATTGCTAATTCTTCTTTGGACTTTATGAAGAATCAGTAAATATACAGCAGGAGCACTGAACCAGATTTGGCAGCAATATTCAAAGAATGGTCGAATGGGAGATTTATAAATATGCAAGGTAGATTTTGGAGAGAAAAACTGTCTAGCATGACACAATGAACTGACTTTCTTAGCTTTAGACCTAGCAATGGATTCAATATAATCTTTCCATTTCATATCAGCTTAGAATGTGAGAGTGAGAAGATGTAACGAGTCACTCTCATGGAGGTTAGCATCAGCCATGCTGGTAGGAGGCAGGAAAGGGTCAGTTAAGTAACTAACAGAGAGATGTTTTGTTTTGTAGCCATTCCTTGAACCAGTTAGCAACAAACTTAGGCCATTTTTAGATCACCAGCCAATTTCATTTTATCAGACTTATTATTGAGACAGGAGTAAATGTTTGTGTCATCGGCATTATTAAAGAGAGAGGAGAATAAAAAAAAACAGGATTTAAGGTGACAGAAGATGACAATTGACATTGCATTTAAACTTTTGAACAACAAAGTTGACTGGAAAGCATGAAGCCGGAAGAGAGTTACACAAGCGAGAAGGGCGAGAGAAATAAATGTTAACAGAAAACTTATGGTTACAGCTAGTCATTTAAAATATAAAATGATGAGACCTTACCGCCAATCGAGTACTGCACTTAAATACATAATGTTTAGGGACCAAAGAGGAAAGTTCATCAGAACAATTACCATGAAAGTATTTATAAGGCAGAGGGAAGTTACTTTACGGTGAGGAAGTGACTGGATCGGAGATGCGAGGACAGGATTAATAACATTGCAGATTCTTTTTTGAATTTTATGAAGAATCTCTAAATACATAGCAGAAGCACCAAACCATATATGATAACAATATTCAATGCATGGACGAATGGTAGGATTATAAATATGTAAGATAGATTATGTAGAGAAAAATTATCTAGAATGAACAGTGAACTTTCCTAACAGCAGACCGAGCAATTAATTCAATATAATAATTCTATATTCGTGCCAGTTTTTGGTAGGATTTCTCACTTTGTCTCCATATTTTTGGTATATCGGGTCCGTACCGATCCTTCAGAGTCTGTCTATATTTCTGAGATGAGGTATTATGTACAGTATTTACATTAGTCGGACTATTGTCCTCATCTTTGTCGCCATATTTGTCACAACGTTTCGGCCGTTGTACGCTCCGGCCTTCTTCAGGTGGTTGGAATTTCGAACTGAACCCTTTATTTCGATCACTGGGGTAGACTGTTCTAGTTCCACGTGCCATGTTTGATGGATGTAAATACTGTACATAATACCTCATCTCAGAAATATAGACAGACTCTGAAGGATCGGTACGGACCCGATATACCAAAAATATGGAGACATAATAATTCTACTTCATATCAACAGAAAACGTTAGCTTGTGAAGTCACAAGGAGTCACTCTCATAAAGATTAACATTAGCCATGCTGATGGAAGGCAGAAAAGATTCTCTCTAATGATTAAAAGAGAATATTTTTGTTTTGGAAGCGTTAAAATTGTTGTGAAACTAAAGTTGTTATTTTGATGCGGCCCAATTAACACCAGGCCGACAATGATACGGCTTTTCAAGAAAAAAAGTCAAACTTATTTTTTATTTATTTTTTTTTTTTTACAAATCTTCACCATTGTAAAGATGCCCTGTTTTAAATCAGTTAGGGCCATTACCTTATTTTAAGAATGTGAAATGACAAAATAGCTGTCATTCTTCAAGAGCGACACATTACAATCTCCAGAGACCCCGGTCATATTCGTGTTTGTAGTGTCTTCTTTGACATTCACCTTCTATGGGTCAATCATGTCTGAATTTCTTCACGTCTCTCGATCGTCACTGCTTCATGCAGATTTCGCTCCAGTTTCTTCTAACCTTTTCAAAAAATGAATGATTAATTAAGAAGGTTCATAGATGAAAAATCTCAGTTTTCTAAAGCTATTTCCAGACGTCTTTATCGTTTGTTTGTTTTTTTCAAAAATCACGAAATCCTCAGAGGGATTGATTTGTGGTGTTAAATCTGTATAAGTAGTGTCTCGTGACAGGCAAGTAGTGATTATTCTAGGATCCGCACCAGACGGAAGGCATACCATTCCATGTACATTAGCATCGCCTTGTTCAGTATGTTTCACATATTTCATTTCTCCAGTACAGCTCGGTTTCAATTATTTGGGTCTTGCTTTTCAATGCAGCCATTTTTTTTTTATTTATGCGTCTTGTTCTTAAATAATATCGTCAGATCGATATTTTTTTTTATTTTCAATTAAAAGGTGCAATTATAACTTATAAATTCATGAATCATTCATACAAAAACCAAATATAGAGGTTAATGATTTAAATGGCGAGAATACATCGTCGCAAATAATATAAATAAGATACATCAACCCCGAACCTGTATATAAATGATATGATCCCTGTTTATAAATTCCAGTTGCATAAGGTCTTTTTAATTTTTTACAAGCTTTCGTCTGTTCCTACAGACATCATCAGGTATGGAAATAGATTTTGTTCTTGTTTTTACTTCTCGGTAATAAGAGGACAACGAAAATAGAGATGTAATCCGAAAAGATGCTATGAGAAATGTGTTATTGTTTTGGAACGTGCGGTCGCAACACTGAGTTTGAATTTAAATTTTAAGGTTGTGCGTTTTTGTACAAATATCTCATTAACCTCTATATTTGTTTTTTGTGTGAATGATTCATGAATTATTTTTTTTTATATTGATGTCATACAGGGCGTCAAACTAGTTTCGAAATATCTAAAGTGTCAGCTCTATACAACTGCTTTCTCGGATCAACGGTTAAAAAATGACATCGAGCGAACGAGTGAAGGGTGTACGTCTCAATAACGACCAACCTTTTTCGAACCTCTTGCACTGGTGCTGCGGAAACACAAAGAGAGGTACCCAATAAGAGAAACCACATCGCTTGAGGAATTCCAACAACAGAAACTACTAAAATGGATATCACATGTAAATCGAAGAGAGAATACTGACATGATCAAGAGGCGGATGGTCCACGGTACTTTGAACAAAACATCAGGAAGGAAGACGTCATTAACACTGGAAAGAACGATAACAGTAGACACCAGAAACATATTTTCCTGAAAAATTACTTTCCTGAAAAGATTTTATAAAATTCAACCGACAGCAACACTGGATGCTCGGTTAATAAATATCAAACTTTTTTTTTTGTTGTTAAAGAAACAGCTAATATTACAGATGAGAAGAACAGACACCATATTTGATCCCAGTTCAATAGTCAGAAGCGTAACTCGAGTAGCAATGACTTCTCGGTCAACGAATGCCAAACGTTTCCTCCTAAGAAAATAGCTTAATCTTACCATGACCTAATTGATCTTTTGTCACTGTTATGCACTCTGGTATTTTAGTTCTTTTGTTTTACATATTCAATGGTGGCAGGCATTCAGCTTGTTGGTACCAAAGGACATAAACATCTTGAAAAATAATGATGTCTATACTGACAAAAAAAATATGTAAGACATTTTCTCCTCTCCGGCATAGACAAGTACTTCAACTAGTATATAGGAGGGTCCCTCTAAAATTAATGCCACATGGGTAATAAATTTCGGTCATTGTGACCACGATGTGTGGGACTTCTTCACCTGTGCAGATTTTCACAAGCGCACCAGTGGCGAAAATGATGGTGGCAATGTTTTTATATATATATATATATATATATATATATATATATATATATATATATATATATATATATATATAAAAATTAAAAGCTGTCTGCGTGCAATCTGTGGAGTTAAGCTTCAGGATAGGACATCTAACGTACAGGTGTAATATTGGAGGAATCGAGACTTTTATCATACAGTCTCAGTTACGATGGACTGGTCATGTCTTGAGAATGATTTATGAAAGGAAACCCAAGATCCTAATGTACAGCCAGTTAGATCAGGGCTACAGGAATGTAGGACGCCCATGGCTAAGATATAAAGACAAGCTGAAAAGCAACTTGTCAGCAGTTAATATACCACAAAACACCCTTGAGCGCTTAGCCTTGGAGCGGGTAGAATGGAGATCAACGTGTTTTAGTGGACTCAGCAATTTTCAATCTGCTTGTCTGAATCATCTTCAAGAAGCGAGAGCAAGGTCTAAAAGGTCAGCCAATCTAATAGTGATCTCATCTCACAATCCTCACACTTGCTCCACATTGTGCCTCCTATGTAAATCACTAGTGGGTCTTAAAAATGCCACTTAAAATTATCGCTCAAACTTTCATAACTGAATCAATAAGCTGTCAGATCCTCATACGTCGAAAACCGACGAGAGGTTCATTATTATTATTTTATTATTATATATATATATATATATATATATATATATATATATATATATATATATATATCGCCACACACGTATATCATTACTACTTTAAACGTTATGACAGTGGAGATTCATATTTGAAATAGACGCCTACCTAATTTTCTTTTGTTTTAAACACTGTGTCTTACGTCTATCAGCCTTCGCATTCGAGACATTTTAACACAGAATATATATATATATATATATATATATATATGCATGAGGCAAAACTTACATAATTTTGGTAGTGAAATAGAAAGCTTTATAGTTAATTAATTAGTTTATTTAAAGAAATACGAACGGTTCCAACATACAAATACAAAACAAAAGAAACATTTTTATTCGATATGTCCTCCTTGTTTCCCAATTACTGCCTCCACACATCCCCTGAAACTTCTACAACTCTTCTATAAAAAGACCAGAGGACATCTTGTCACACTTTTCTCCGATGGTATCCATAAGAGAGTTAACGTTTGAATGAGATGTTCTATTAGTAGCATGTTCTAAAACTCTCCAAACAGCGTAATCTAGAGGGTTGAGAGTTGGGCTGGAAGAGAGCCAGAAGTGTGATGGCCAAAAAATCGGCAAATTTGGATTTGCAGAAATTGTGTACTTTTTAGGCTGTATGAGCAGGAGCACCATCCCGAGTCTATACATAGTCTCTCTCTGGGTAAGTGGCTTTGAGCCATGCTAATACATTATATCTCAGTCTTGTAATAGGTATCAGGATTATTTTATTCACCAGGTTTGTAAAATTTGATAAGGATTTTTCTCTATTGGAGGTCACAAAATTAACATCAGACTATATTCAATTCAACATGAAAAGACGATGGACATAAGAGTAAGTCTTCCATGTTATAAAGTAAATTTCCAGTAGACAGTATGTAAGCAAATATATGGATATACATCCGACAGTATGAAGAAAAATATACGGAAAAAAAAAAAAAAAATCCAAATATGCAATCATGCTGTTTTAATGTTGATATAATGTCAATGTCGGACGTTTCGGTCTAGTAGACCATCTTCAGGACATATTCATGAAACATAAGTTTTAGATTAAAATAAAATTCTTTTCATTTTTCATTCAAAATACAATATTTTAGGAATACGTTTTCACAACATCGCCCACGTGACGCCGACGTGATCATATTGAAACGGAACGCTGATCTTGAAAAATTTCAGTTGTCTGTTTTGATTAGTCTTACTCTTATGCCCATCGTCTTTTCATGTTGAATTAAATATAGTCTGATGTTAATTTTGTTTTATGAATATGTCCTGAAGATGGTCTACTGGACCGAAACGTCCGACGTTGACATTATATTAATATTAAAACAGCATAATTGCATATTAAGATTTTTTTTTTTTTTCCGTATATTTTTCTTCATACTGTCGGATCTATATCCATATATTTGCTTACACACACACACACACACACACACACATACATATATATATATAAAGAAATGTAGTTTTAATGTGTGCTATATTTATGTAATAAAGTACTAAATATCAGAGATAGAGCGTATGTAAATATAAATATAAAAGTGAAAATTGAAGAATCCATCCATTATGGAGTCGTAAACCTGGCGTCTTGTAGCGGGTCGTTTTTTTTAATATTTTCTTTTTAAACTTTTTACTATGGTAATTGCCCGTAACAATATATATATATATATATATATATATATATATATATATATATATATAAGTGAACATTGAAGTCAACACTCAGAGGCGACAGGCTGTTTCATGCTAGACGCAATAGTGCTTTCTGCATTCTGTTGAGGTTTCTTCTAGACGATGAATTATTTAATTATAATTATCTCAAATCCTCCTCATAATTTCTATCATATATATTAAGTTCAGTTTGCACTAAAGTACAACAATTGTTGTTTTTTTTTTCTTTCCACCAGAATTTTCTGTGTTACTATTTATGAAAGCATTAGAATGGATAAAAAAATTTTATGTAATTCTTTAATAAATCGTACCAGTGATAGCATGAGTTATGTCAACAGTGAGTAAATAAATAATCAATAAAGCCAAAACTGCAATCATTGAGTTAAAAAAAGGTAAAACAGTTCCCAGAAAGGATATGTGAAATAAGCATTATTATTATTATTATTATATTGAAAAAATCATTTGGCTATTCTATGGAAAGCTGGAAGTTTTAAATAATCTATGGTGGAGTCATGAGTAACAGTTGTTGGGAATAAGGCCACACCAAACTTCTAGTTTTCCAAAGTGATACCAACATGTAGACAAAGGAATTCTAATTGCCACACAGACACCACATTGATTCTTGAAAATGACTGAGGTAGTCAAAAATACTTGAACTAAACAATAACACAATATGAACTTCGGACAGTTTATCCACAATTTCGAACACAATACACAACATCTTATTTGAAAATTGGAAAAATACAAAAAAAATAAAAATAATAATAATCAAATTAAACAGGTAGACTGTTGGTTCTCTTTTCTCTTGTTTTTGAGCCCAACAGCCAGACGACTCACGTATATGATCAGATTATATGCAGAACCAACTACACTTTTCGGAAGAGCCGAATACCGAACTGGTGCATATTGTGTGCTAAAAGGTCCCCAAATTCCACAGGTTCTGAATTCAGAGCTGTCCTTCTTGTAGACCAGTTGGCAGCCAAGGCTATAATCTATCCTGCTATTTAGCCATAAGAATAGATGGATTAATATCTTCCCCATGGGTATTTGCACGTAAGTGAATGTAACAAATTCAGATCTCCCATTCCTCAATCAGAGTCGCTATCCATTATTCCACCTTACTCTCCCACTTTCTCTCTCTATATATATATATATATATATATATATATATATATATATATATATTAATTATATGAATTAGTTTTCAATTTTATGAACATGTAGGTTCATAAAATTGAATCTTTTCTTCTCTTTCTCTTTCCCCCTCTCACTTAATACGATACCTGTATCTCTTGAATTGCAGCTGGAGTATTTTTTCCGTTTATATTCGGTCTGCTGGTCTGAAAGATTGAAGGCTATTTTTATAGCTTTTATGAAATAAAGATTATTACCTATCGTATTTTAAGTGTTTGATATTCATTAATTAATAATTTTGCTCTGTCTCTGACATAGAGCTCTACTTGGATTTTTATCCTCTTTGAAATGCCATACAGATTACAATTTTTATTTTATTCTATTATATATATATATATATATTATATATATATATATATTGAATAAATTACAGACATTATGTCTGCTAATTTTTAATAAAATCCGTTCATACTCACGAATAACCTTCCATGTATTGATGTTAAAGGATGAGAGAAATGTGCTATAGCTGTTTAAATTCCCTTTATTTTAATTTCCCAAGTACTTTTGATATTTTTCCAAGATCATCTTCAGGGGTGCAACTAATACAAAACTATATGTTGGTCATTAATATACGTATTAATACAAAGTTGTGCGTTGTTATCCATTAAAGTAATTTTTTCATTATGCTTTTAAATGAAAAACGGTTGACAATGTGCTGAGCGTGGTAGATGAAAACAAAAGCCATTTAAACAGCTATAGCACATTTCTCTCATCCCCATCAATACACGGAAGGTTATTCGTGAATATGAAAGGATTTTATTAAAAATTAGAAGACATAATGTATGTAATTTATTCAATCAGATGTCTAAAAGAGAATTTGCTGAAGAATTTTACTTGATACGGAAGCGACTTTGATGTTCCTTTCAATTCTCGTCTGGTGGTCGTAAAATTTTTTCTCTGTTGTATTTTTTTCCCCTTGGCTGAGCCGACCTGGGTTCTTGCAGCAGCTGTTCGTTGACTTCACGAATTCAATTTCTGTTTTTTTTCTTTTATTCACCCAGATAGGTTCCAGTTTCACTTCTCGGAATTTGGAGGGAGAACCTTTTGATTGGTTCCGAATTTAAAACAAACGCAGCTATTTTTCCACAAATCGAAATGTACCAAAGATATTTTTGAAATTCATAAGATTAAGCTAGAGCCCAACACAGCGTCTGTTCAGACGATGCACACTCAAGCAGCCTAATTTTTTTTATAAACTTGAAGAAGATAAGCGTGCAGTGATCGAGGAAGTATCTTTTCAAGAGACTGTTCCACAAAGTAACAGTTCGGTGGGGTGTGTGAAGAAGCTGTGTAAATAAAACTTCCTCCTTACTAATGGAATACGAAAGGGTCGTGGGTGAGTCGACTCTGTGTATGCGACATGGGAAGTCTGAACTGGTGGAAATGTCGCTCGTCTGAGCATTTGCTATGAAAATAGCGATACAGTAGTGAAAGACGAACAAGGTTTCATCAGTGGGAAAAGACGTGGAAAATAATTCATCACCCATTTCTCGGTCCAGCGGTGTTATTGTGCTCCTTGTATCTGTTGTAGTAATAAATAGAATTCAAAGTGCCCTTTGTGTGTGTGTGTGTGTGTGTGTGTGTGTTGATCAGAAGACGATTCGTGTAGATACAGCGTACTACAAATTTAACGCTAAGTGCGTAAAAGTCAAATTTACGATTCGCAGTTTCTCCGATGAATTAATTACATATGAAGACACAGTCAGTTGCTTTTGTACCGACTACATCTGGTTTAACGTTGATGATACTGTTGAGTATTAATGATGCAAGCAAAGGAGAGACTCGCGCTGGGCTTGTCTTGCAAGGACGATTATTTTAAATCAGTAGCAATGTTTCTTCTTAAAGCCATTTCCTCACCAGGTCACGAAGAACTAGATACACCACTATCTCGATTAACTAAATTCATATGTTTCACTTAGTTTATTTAGCGATCTTCAAAAAACTTCCCTGGCACATTAGATAGGTTTTTTGGCAATGTTTAACGTTCCTGCCTAAAAAAAAATAAAATAAATAAAATGGCGTGTTAAAAGAACGGTTATTCTCTTAACAACGCTATTACAACGTTGTTTTTTTTTATTCCTTTACCAGATTATAAAAATATGTCAATCAAGTACAGTGCCATATTTATTATTATTTATTATTAGATTTGTGACATATTTATTATTGTATTTATTATTTACCATTTTATAAAGAAATTTGAAAAGAAATCTTTTTTTTTTAAATTTATAAAATTATCAAAATATGTTAGCCAATGAGAATTTAATATTTGCGGTAAAATTAATGACATTGTGTAAAAACTTTCTCCATCAACCAGAATATGGAGATACACACACAAAAGATTGAGTGTTTGTAGTCTGGTCTAAAATATAAAATTAAACTTGGTTTCAAGGGGCAATTCGATAGGATGTAGGTACCGCCATTTTTTCGCTAAAAAGTGCATAGCGTGGTGAAAAGTGCCCCAAACTTGATGAAAACAAAGTTTTATCGTCAAAATGTTTATGTTATTATTAAAGTGGAAAGACCAAAGTATTTTTTCATTATTTTATTACATTTTTTAACCCTTTCTAGCACGTTCGAAATTTTGGTTAAAAATCTATTTTTTTTTTTTCGTCAGCGGTGGGCTAAGATTACTATAAGTATTTTAGCACCTTTTTCAGTAAAAAAAAACCCCAAAAAACAGTGATTGGGAAATTTTTGCAAAAATCAAATTATGCTCGGGTTTTAATGAAACTTTCAAGACTTATTCAGAAATGTATGAAATTATTTTTAAAATATTTTTTCGGGAAAATCTTGGTAAAAATTTTTGTTGCTACTGCTCTTACCAACAATTCATTTTATGAAATTTCGAGAAATTAAATATTGGCGGCAAAATCATTACGCACCAAGATTTTTAAAACAATTTAGATTTTCTTAATCTACATAAATGTGCTCCTTTTTTAAAAAATGGTTAGCAAGCTTAGATAAGCTTGCTAGATCAGTTGCGATTGAATTAGCTTAATCCTCACCGAATGTCTCATCTATTCAGTCTTGTGCCACATATAAGCTATGCTTAGAAAATAATAGTTTCCAAGCTTGTCTCGTTAGATCAGTTACAACTAAGTAGTGAGTTCGATCCTCACTGGGTGTCACTTACTTTCGGCCATGCGCCACATCTAATCTACGCTCAGAAAACCACCATTACCGTGGGAAATTTGTCCCGGCTTTATCACACGAAAGAGTTAAGGTTAAAGGTGACAGAATCGATAAAAGCAACAACGGCTTGAAAATTTAGAGCGGACAATTCTCTCTTTTAGGCGGAAGAATAAAGACTCAAAAACCTGCTCGGGGTATAACAATAGAAAACAATAGAAGAAAATGTTTATTTACGTACACAAAAATGTAAAGGGATATATATATATATATATATATATATATATATATATATATACAAAATATAAGAGAAAGAAAAGAAGAAAATTCCTTTAACTTAAAGAAAGAAAAAGTGTTCATGTAAAGGCTTGCTCAAAAATATTTCTCTGAGCACCTAAAGTTCTTTAAGCAAGTATATTATTCTTAAGGGATTAACACTCACATAATATTTCTTCAGAGCTCTCGTTGAGGTGGGGGGCAATCGGAAGATCTGTAGTCTGTAGCTGAGTGAGTTCGTAGACCGACGACAGAAAATTCAAGGTCCTTAAAGCAGATCTCGGGCAGTTTTAGTAGATGACCGAGGTTTTGTCTTTAGAGCCCAGCAGGTAGATCTCTTTCTTGAAACAGGTTCCGAAGATGACTGGTGTTACTGTCGCCGACCTGATGTTATCACAGACGTACTCACTGCTATAGAGGCGTATATTCTCGGTACTTATTGAGATTAGAAATCTCAGAAACATCGGGAACTTTTCCCTCCAAGATTGCTTATACACTTTCCCTGCCCTCTCATTCGTCAGAAAATAGATTCTTATCTTGGATAATGATCAAGTCTTAGGGAAGCAGTTTTGATAGCATGGGTGAAAGTTGGGTCAAAGGTCAGAAAAGATGCTAGAACGTGAACTGGGAAAACATTGGCGTAGTTGTTCTCAAATTAAATTCTAATACTATAGTTCGTTCACATAATTTTATAATCTTGTAAATATAAAATTATTATTGTAAATAAGAGAACTACTGTAATCCCCCATGTATAATACGCATTTTTCGAAAAAAAAATAATAAGCAAAATCAGGGGTGCGTATTATGCACAGCTACAAAAAAATCTTTTAAAGATTGCCGTAAAATAAAATAAGAATTATCATAAAACTAAATTAGAATAATATTATTCTGTTTAAAACCATTTTTTAAAAATAAGAGTAGGAAACGCCGGAGAGGTAAAATTTATAGGGTTTGATTACTAAACAAGGTGTGCGTATTATGCGTGAGTAGAAGCATTGTCTCACACTTTCAGCACAATTTTAGGGGTGCGTATTATGGATGAAGGCGTACGGTAATAAATAAAGAGTGTTTAATATCTTTGTTGTCAATTCTCAAGTGTAAAGAAAATAACCGTCCTTTTCAAACATCATTTTTTTTAGGGGGGGGGGTTGCGGACACAAAGGTTAAACATTTAAGCCTAAGTGTGTATCACGCATGGCACATAACTGACCGACCATAGGGGGAATGTATGAATCCACCACTTCTCATACCTATGGGTTATTTAGTAGGACTCGTATCCGTAAATTATTATCACCAGAAAATTCTTACAATCTAATAATATTTTCTGGCTTTAAATAACCTTCAAAGAGTTGATTTCTGGTCATTGATACCCTAACACGCAAGCCGGTAGTGAGCCGTCGATGACAACGCCAGCGCTCCTCTGGTGGCATCCACCAATGAGCCTCTAGCGGCCTGTCAGCGGTAACATTTCCGAGACAAACACGCCGGTGGTCTGACAGCGGACTACCAGCGGTAAACGCTAGTAGTATGTAATCGGAATTAAGATACCATTATGTAAATGATCATTTTTCACCTTGCAAAATTAAATTGACAGGATTTTTCAAGCGGTTAATTGATAATAAATTTTTGAAATAAAAAAAAAAACCAAAAGAATCCAAACAAAGAAGAAGAAGAAAGAAGAAAAACATGGGTAAAAAAAAAATGAATAAAAAAAATGAAAGAGAAGGTGACAAAAGAAACAGGAAGTGGTGTAAGTCTTGATATGAGTGGTGGGTCTTTGACAATTACATTGTATATTCTGCTTCTCCTCATTTCTTTATATATCCTTCCCCTCTTTCTGTTACAATTTACAAAAATATCCTTTCTTTATCACTAAATTACTATTAATTCTTGGTGACTATCATTAATATCTGTAATATTATCCTTATTTGCATTATTTTTCATATTTTCTTACCTTAAGGTATCTTTATTGAATTATCCTGAATTATCTTTTACATATACGTATTATACTTTTACTACAATATTATATATTATTAATATACCTTAATATAACTTTTGAGTTAATTTGTTATGTAATAATACATAATTATATGTTTTTATAAGCTCTATTTCATATATTGGTTTATATATTTTTTTATATTTATTCTCAATCAATTGGATGTCTAATTTTAAGTATTTAGTTATGTTTTAATATTATGTGTCTTTTTAAATTTTATATATGGTACATATGTTAATATATAATATTGATATGTGGTATTGAAGTGTTTTGTATCAAATATTGTGTTATAAAATTTGGAGAAGTGGCATTTGAATATTTTAGTATAAATTTTTATGAGGTTTATATATTTGTTTTATTTTTGTTTTTGCATTAAATATTTTAATTTCGGTTAAGATTTTTTGCAATATTTTTATTTACAATTTTTTTTGTTACTATTAATTTATATATATATATATGTTATATATTATTATCTATTGATTCTAAAGGCATCTTTTAATTCCCTTATTCTTGAAGTGCTTTTCATTCATTTTTTCCAATTTTAAGGTTTTTTATTTTTAAAATATAATTTTTTCCTTTAGTTTAATATATTTTAAATATGTTATGTTAAACATATTAAATTAAATATGCCATATGTTAATATATGTTAAACATATAAAATTAAATGTTAAATATGTCATATGTTAAATATATGAAATTAAATATGTTAAATATGTTATATGTTAATATATATTAAATATAAATATGTTATCCTATAATATTTATTTCCCAAACCACTTTATATTATTTTTTTTTATATTTCCCTTAATATTCTTTCTGACATATTTGTTAATATTCTTTAATTCTGAATTATCTCTTTCACTATGGGATTTATCTCTTATTTTTTTATATAATATATGTTTTTTTTCATTAATGTCTGAAGGTTCATTTGATCTATCTACTGTCTATATTAAATAGGTTATCTCTTTATCACCTTTCCTTCTCTTTCTTGCTTCCTTTTCCCTCTGACCACCACTCATATCAAGACTTACACCACTTCCTGTTTCTTTTGCCACCTTTCCTTTCTTTCTATTTTTCATCTTCTTTTATTCCCATGTTTTTCTTCCTACCTTTTCTTTCCTGCTTCTTGTCTGGTTTTTTTTTTTTTATTTCAAAAATTTATCATCCACTGATTGTTTGAAAAATCCTGTAAATTTAATTTTACAAGGTGAAAATGATCATTTACATAATGGTATCTTAATTCCAGTTGTATGAAATATATATATATGGCTGGACAAAAGTGCTGCACATATTTCTAATTTCATTGATTTTATAAATGCCCCCCTAACGAGAAAATTCTTTATGCAGGAAATACTTTGAGGTAGTTCCAATAAATATTTTACCATCTATAGACACAGTTTATTCTATTAGCAACTTTTATAAAATCTATTCTTAAAGAATCTAAGTTAGGTCTACCAACAACCATAACTACTCAGTTGTACTCAGTTGTACTCAGTTGTACTCAGTTCTCTGTCAATTTTTTCTCTTTCACTCTCAAACAGAATGTCCCCAAATCAACACATGGGAAACAAACATGAATGAAAATGCCTACTACACATGCATACACACACAAATGAACATGCATAATCAGCCACATAGACAAACTAGAACTATGATACACATACACACATGAATTATACACACGAACACTGCTTGACAAGACAGATGCTTAATCAATGAAAAACAAAACAAAAATTTAAAATACCAGAATTTTCTTTTCCTCAAATATTTCATTCTCTTATGAAGCTTTAATAAAATCAAAACATGTTAGATTTATAAACATTTCCCATTTGTTCCGTATCCTACCACAGAAAGAGAACAAACATGAGTTGCCATTAAAAACCTTGAAGGTGGAGTGACGCTCAGCTTTGAAATATGAAACTTTTGATATCCGATGTATCCAAATGTATAACTTAGCTGATTGTACTCAGTTCTCTGTCAATTTTTATATCTTTATTGTTTTACGAATTATCCTACATTGTAACAGTAATACATTTTTGAAGAAAGGAAATATCTGATATGGCCCTGGATATAAATGAGAAGATTCTGAAATTAGTGCACTTTCAAAGCATTTTCACCTTAATAAATTAATTTTTCATAATTAAAACTGCATTCTTTGTCTAGAACTTATGATTAGACCTATTACAATAAATGACTAAGACTAAATAAAATCAGACATGTCATATATCTAGATACACCGGTTGTCAAAAATTTATATTAAAAACTGAACGTCCATGTATCTTTTGTAGTGTTTGTTATATTTCTCCAGTCCATATATGTATGCGTTTGTGTTTTCGTGTGCAAAAATTTAGATATATTTTTATTTATATCTGTAAAAAGGCAGTATGAATGAAGACAAATGTAAAACATCTCTTTTACCGATGTGTTTTATCTTCTGATAGACTAAAGTCTATCAGAAGGTAAATTTTGCCTTAAAATGTATCAATGAAACGAATTAGTAAAAAAAAATATTTTCATTTTATTTTTATCATATATACAGGGTGCAAGGGATAAACTGTTGTTGAAATTACGTAAAAATTAAAATAATAAATATTTTAATATTTAGATGGATTTTTTTTTTCGTTATTTTTTTTTTAAATCTTTGACTGTAACATTTTCCCAGTTTGTCTTAACCCCAATAAGTATACATAGTCACTTTGACCTTTAAAAAAAGCTTAGTTTTCCAGTTGTTACCAAGCCTGCCGTTGTTTTGATCTATGTGTGAACAATAACATGACTTAATCAAAAGCAGAAGGTTAATCTCAAAGAATTTTACTCCCAGTAATAAACTTTTTTTTTTTCCCTTGGTAAACATACTGGAAAAATGGTTCATTCCTTGCACCGGATCAGAAAATATCTGATTCTTTCGGCCATTTTTACAAGTATCAGACCAAAGCAAAAATTGTTATATCTGGGCTGGAGCTAACCAATCCTCTTTTTCCAGCCTTGACAGAGTTCAAAAGCATCTACACAGCCTTGTGGTGGTTAATTATTTCTAACCCTACACCCCCCCATTTCCCCCAGGCAAAATGTTGCAAGCCCCTTGCTACTCTATCCCTATTTCCGCATGTACAAGTTTCAGTTGAGGTCAGGTGTGAGTTCGAAGTGCAATAGGCTCTCAAAGCATGAGGCCACCTTGAGGAGACATCCGTTCATCGTGACTGGCAATAGTTCGGCGTTCGATCGGCGGTAAATAGTTTGGTATCGAGGCATTATAACCAGTCAATTTTATAATCTCAAAGATTTTTACTCTCAGTTACACTAATAAACATTTGTTTTCTTCGGTAAACATGCTGGAAAAATGATCGGTTCCTTGTACCAGATCAGAAAATATCTGACTCTTTCTGCCATCAGATCAAAGCAAAAATTGTTATATCTGGGCTGGAGCTGACCAATCCCATTTTCCAGCCTTGACAGAGTTCAAAAGCATCTATGCAGCCTTGTGGGTGGTGAATTATTTTCAACCCCTCGCCCACAGAGGCAACATCGCTGTTTCCATGAGACATTTTCTAACGAGCTATATTTCTCAGTTCTACCAGTTCAGACCTTTACAGCTAAGGCACTCCATGCTATGTACAAAGGGAGAACCGACTCTGATTCCCTTCATATTCCATTAGTAAAGAGGAAGTTTCTGTAGAATAACAATACAATAAAAAACTCATCCCTCCCCAAAGGCCACTACCCACATGCAATGGGGGGGGAAGGAGATGTACAATAACAATACAATAAACAGCACTTACCAGCGTAAGGGTCCCAGCTAGCATCCAGCTGGCAGACAAAAATAAAGCAGGTTGTAACTCAATACAAACCCTGCAAACTAACTGATGAATCAAGCTGGTATTTATACAGAAATACTTCCACTCAGGTACCAGCAGCCAATCACAGCCCAAGCAATGGACTACCCACTTTAGCACAATGAGATGCTCCATGGCACCATAAATAGCTCTCTTTCTCAAGGTGGAGTTATTATTCACTCAGCTTGCTCCACAACTGAGTGTTTATCTTGACTATGTGATTGTTCTACAGTTTTATTTGAACAGATTCTTCCCAAGAACAGTTGCTTTGTGGAACAGACTTCTGAGAAGATGCTTCCATGACCCCTACAATCTTAGCCTTTTCAACTCCAGGGCCAACTTGAATACCCCCATCGTCTACAATTCATACCTCCTCCTCTTACATCCATAAAACAACATCTTTCAGTAACCCTCTACCGTGAGTCAATCTTAGGCTTTGTGTTCCGTGTGAAGAATAGTGAAAAACAATGGAGAGTTTTTTGATCTCCAAAAATAAACAGTGAACTGATAATTTCACAAATGAAGAAAACCCAGAATTATTTAGTTTATAAATTTTTTTTTTGTTTTATTTTTCTTTGAAGATTTTTTTTTTTCATGATTTGAACACGAAACTGAATTCTTAATTTCAATGCAAGCATTTTGGTCAGTTCCTTCAAGCTTTTACTGGAAGAGCATGTGGCAATGAAAAAGAAAATCTACTGCTTTTATTCATTGATGGCTTTTCTTTTTTTTAATCACTGATGATTACTGCCTCCACCTGGAAAAGAAAAAAAAAATTGATTAAAAATGATTAACTCTATAACACTAACCAAGGGTATAATATACTCAGCACAAATTTTCCTATTTCTAATTACAATTTTCAGTACCTGATTTTCTTATCTAAATAATACGTTTTTCAGTTCCTATTAATGTTAACTCAAAGTACAAAGTTTGAAGTGCCTGCATGTAAAATATTTCCAATAAAGATTTATATTTAATATTTTTTTTGGTATTTTCAAAATCGAATATGATATACCCATGGTTAGTAGTCGTGTAACTTTAATTGATGGTTAGTGTTCTAGGGTTAAAAATTATATGGCAAAATACACCAAAGTAAATCTTTTTCTAAGTTCTTTTTCCAATGATGCCAGACCATCTGTGAAAAATGTTGAGGTACATTAACCCCCCACCCCCGAGAAAATAAATTTACAAACATGAAAAAAAAAAAAACTTTCAATTTTTGGAATTTTGGATAAAAGTGTGTGTGTGTGGAAACAGTCTCATGATTGAAATAGCTGCAGATTTGAAAATGATGTCATAAATTTGTAAAAAACAAAAAAATTCTAATGCTGATTTTCAGAGCAGCAAATATATTTCTTATTTACAACATATTCATCTCTCAAACCTCAAATTGGCTTAATGCCAGGCTATATGCATAGATATGCAGATCAGAATAGGGTAGCTTAATATTTGTCACCATGGCGGCAAAACTTGCTGCTGTTGCTTTAGTATTAATGCTTTTGGAGAAAGCATGAATCTACATCTCCCTGTTTGGTTTCAATGACAGATTTTTTGACATCACAGGCATGAGGTGGTAGCTGACACAGAAAACTGGTGAGTTATCAACACTTTTTTTTTTTTTTTAAGCGTTTCACTCCAAGCAAGGCGGGAAGCCACTAGGACGCAAGGGGTTACAGAAAATTTGGAAAAAGATCAGATAGGAGTGATAGAGGAAAGGATTAGGAGAAGGATAGTGGATAGATCAAGGCAACTGGAGATGTCAATTGACATTACATTTGAATAGTTGGAGATTATAGCTCTCAGGGAAACTGGAATAGGGAAGGGAGTTCCACAGGCGAGAGGTGCGAGACATGAAGCTATTGGAGTAGAAGAGACGGCTTCATTTAGTAGTTTCAACAGTGAAAGAGTGAGAATGGGATGCCAGCCTCGTAGGGCGCTTGAATTCATGAAGTCTGGGAACCAGCGAATGCAGCTCCTCGGAGCAATTACCATGAAAGTATTTGCTCTGTCATTTGTTACTTCATGTGAAAGCATGGGCAAAACTCTCTCCCATAACAGCCTTATTGTTCCAACAGTAAAATATATTACACCATTTGTTAACCTTGACTGCAGTCTCTCCATCTATAAGTATATATAGATTTTAATCTTCTCTTGCCAAATATGCTATCTACTCAATAAGCCTGGCTTGCCTATTCTGTGTACACCATGCTTCAACCGCCACCTTACACTCCGCTTAAAAAAAAAAAAAAAAAAAAAAAAATAGACAAAAATCTTCCTACTGTTTGTAATTAATTCTCTGCCAATTACACCGATATTTCAAAGGCTTTTTCCCCGCTGCACAAAGCCATACTAGTGAAAGGCTTCTATTGGCATAAGTGTTGAATCTGGTAAGGCCAAGTTTCATCCTAAATAGTTTCATATTTAACTGTCAAAGACATACATCACATTCTCATGACTGGACTCTTTAGAATTCCAAATAAAGGCAAAACGTTGTGAGAAATGAGGTGAGGCTGGAGGTAAGCCACAAAGGGAGTAAGATGAGAAAAACTGCAGAAAATAAGAAAGAAATGAAGGAAAACTAATCATGGACAACCTGTCATGGTGTGTGTGTGTGTGTGAGAGAGAGAGAGAGAGAGAAAAAAAAGGGGGGAGCAACAAGCAGATAAATAACTACAAGCAACCTTTCCAACCTTCTGGGATGGCTCAGAGGCTGCTGGCTAAACTCAGCACCAAAAGTTCGCTATGGTCTTAAGTTTTATGTTTTCTTGCCGGGTTGACGATACAGCACCCCACTTAAACTGACTGGTCAGCTCGTAACCCCCCCCCCGAAAAAAAAACCCCAGAAATATTTAATTTCTGAATAGCTTTTATAGATTAACAATCATTAAACCTTTCTGAAGCAATGCCATTTGTCAGGTTAGGAAAAGATTGATTTCTTTACCAATGTAGTCGGGAGGGGGGGTGCTGTTTATGATATTAATTATTTTATTTACAAGTGTCAAATTTGAAATTACGTTGATGCCCATTTACCCAATTCGAAATACTACTTCATCAAGCACCTCCAAATAAACATGATACCAAAGATTTAAAATGAATTTTTTAAATTGCAAAATCTTTCTTGACGCTTTTATTTTAGTTTTAATTTTAAGCTAACAGATTAAATTTAATATTTCCAATAAGCAAATCATTTTGCTGTATTTTAAAACTAATTTAAATTGACTGGAAGGAGATTTAAAAAAAAAAAAAAAAAAAAAATTGTTGATTTTACCATGTAATTCTCTTTATGAAAAAGTCTTTCAAAAATAAAATATACATTTCTGAAATTTTATTTGAGGAATATTAGCTGATTTAAAGTTAAATTAATCTGATTTGAAACAAATATTACTTTTAGTTTCAAATATAGCATTTTATTTTGACACAAAAGTAGGTGTTTTGACTAGGTGTTGGTAGATTAACAACCAGAAGTGTATCTAATTTTTTTCTATGGGGGACATATCTGTAAAATTTACTTGATTATAATGTGAGCAGCTTTTTTATATAATTTTTAACTACCTATTTTAGAGAATTTGGATTTAAATCCATTAAAGCTACCGTTCTTATTTTCTGATGGTATTGTGTATGGACATCTGTGCTTACAAACATTGGCACATTTATACAGACACAAAAAAAAAATCAAAATTCTTTTTTAAAATATTGGGGGTCATTGAATTGTAGTAAGCTTTTTACATTTATAATTATGTTAAATATAGTTTTTATTTAATAACAATATCACCTCATCAGAACTGATTAACACAGAATTTTAAGATTTAAAATTCTAATTAAAATTTAAACAAAAAAATGTAAACAATTCTTGTAAAAATTCATTATTCATTGAAAAAAACTTTTTTCTTAAGACAATAGTGTCCTTAAGATATCTTATTTATAAAAGCAATTAGTTTTTCTAATTAAATAATGTCATAGTTTTATTTTATTTTACAATTCAGAAGATTTTTAGTAACAGGGGTCCTTTTTCAGAAAAAAAAAATTCAAATTCTCCAGGAAGTTTTGTTTATAATATAAATATTAAGTGGTACAAAAAGGAATTTCTTGGAATTTCATAAAATTAAATAAGTTGTTAGTGGGGTAACAGATGCAAAAAAAAAACAACAAAATTGTTTTTACCAAAATTTTCTAAAAAGGAAACATTTCTAAAATAATTTAATACATTTGTGAATAAGTCCTGAAAGTTTCATTAAAATTTGACAATTATTTGACTTTCGCAAGAATTTCCTTATCAAAAAAGACACTAAAATTCCCTATGCTAATCTTTGGTCTATTGTTGATCCAAGAAAAACAATGTTTTTAACCAATATTCTGAATTTTCTAAATAGGGTCAACAAACAATTTAATAGTCAAAAAATGCTTTGATCTTTCCTCTTAACAATGATAACAAGATTTTGACAATAAAATTTTGTTTTTATTAAGTTTGGGGCATTTTTTCATCATGGTATGCACATCACATATTTTAACGAATCTGTGGAGGTAACTATACTTAATATTTTCTTAATCTAACAAACACAGCTTAAAGAAGATCTAAGTAATGCTTATGTACAAAAGTTGCTTTAAAGAAAAAAAAAAAAAAAAAAAAGGTAAAAGATTCTCCCCCTCTTTTATATGAGTGGATCAATCAATTTAAGTAGTGCTGATGACACTAATTAGAATGTCTTTAACAGCAGCAACAATAAAATGTTTTCAAAGGCTGCCGCTGAAAGCCAGTCTCAGCCTGTATGACCCAGTTCAGAGATTGAACTCAGTACTATTATGTCACTAAATTCAAAAACCTCAATTTATTATCATTATTATTATGAAGGAGATAGTGGAAATAAAATGACGTGGTAAAGAGTCTGACATGATTTTTTTTTTTCACACTTTGCCTTTTTTCCCCCCCTAACAATTATAAATAAATAAATACCCGTCCTTCACCCCTAAACTGAAACCATAGGCCACCTGACATCTGGAAGCAATTGATTTGGAGAGCAGAACACGTGGCAATATTTGGAACCTATTTTCCTGTTTCTTCCACCTGCTTCAGATTTTAACTGAACCCAACCGACACCAGCTTCTTTATCGAGCTGAGCTGGGTGGCAGAGGACGTCGGGAAATGCAAGAAAATACACAGACATGCACCCCCACCACACACACACACTATATATATATATATATATATATATATATATATATATATTAGCGAGAAAGAATGTGTGAGTGCATGGAAGGGGAAGATAACCAATACAGTAAAGTGACAAAACAATCGTGCATTGAGAAGAGAAAGCTAGCCGAACACCCTTAACCCTCTTTTGGGTACTAACACATAAAGCTAGATAAATTGCAAAGGATCGCTTTCTGTCTTGGTCATATCAGGAGTTCTATGGTTCTTTTTTGTTGCATTTGAAAAAAAATAAATAAATAAAATAAAACTGTATTAATTATCTACATGTGGGGCACTTCAATGTAATTTAATGGTTAGATAAATCACAACCGAGTACTGAGTTTGTATCTCACCGTGTACTCCATACTTACAGCCTTGTGCCACATCTAAGCTATGTTTAGTAAATCACTCTATATACGAAATGTGCATCACTATTTGTGTGTGTGTGTGTGTCTGTGTGTATATGTATGTGAAAAATTCCTCAGAAAATAACTCACTCACTCCTCGAGAATGCTGCCATTGAATATTATCCAAATATTAATGTACACCCAAGATTTTTTCCCAATATCACCTTTCCTAACAGAATTACTTTTCTCCTAAGCCAATGTACACAACTGTATCAAGAAATCAAAATCAACGCAACAATAAAAACTACACATGAAAGTACTTGACATAATGAAAATATTAATACAATAGTGTTTTCTAAATTCTTCTAGTTGCTAAGGACATTTTGTTTGCTGTTAATGGTTACTTTGTTTTCAATAAATTGATTTCACTTTTGCCTTGAAAAAGTCCACACTGGACGAAACGCATCAGCTAATAATACAGTTTTCCTATTGTCTTTTATATATATATATATAAAGAAAAATATACAGAAAAAAACAAACAAAAATCTTAATATGCAATTATGCTGTATTAATGTTAATATAAAATCAACTGATGATGGTCTAAAATAGACCGAAACGTCCGACGTTGAATTAATACAGCATAATTGCATATTAAGATTTTTGTTTGTTTTTTCTGTATATTTTTCTTCATACTGTCGGATCTATATCCATATATTTGCTTATATATATATATATATGTGCATGTGCAACATGTTTCAATGTCACTAGAATAGACATAATGAACTCTTCTGGTAATGTAGAAACCATAATTATTCAAATGTAAATAGAATGTTATTCATTTAGTTTAAAGTTTTATATTCAAGAAGTACTAAAAGAAAATAGATATCAAGTTTTTGTTATTTGATGAATACAATGCAATTGCAGCTATAACTAAATATTGCTGTCAAAAATGGATTATTTAAGGTTATACTTTTTAGAGATTTAATTAATGATTATTGTTTAAGTTAAGCAGCCACTAGCTAAAACTGTTCCTTATCAAAATGTATGATTATTATTCTTATCTCATCACTGTCATTATTTTCATCATTATAGAACAAATGACCTACCTGCCACCGAAAAAAAAAAATATGTCAAACTTCTTTGAAAATCTGTTGAGTCATCAAAAAGTGGAGTCACATTCAATATTTTATATCGATATCTCACATTCTAATTTTTAAGATAAAATTCATGAGACATTTTAAAACGTTTTCACAGAATAAAAAAAAAGGTATAAAATTTAAATCACTAAAAATATAAATAAATCAAGTAGCTGGGAAATTCCAATTGCTTTGGTAAACCTTACCGCATTCTATGAAAATCTTTGAAGTCCAGAAATGTTCTATACGTTTCCCTCTCAGACAAGCATTTCATTTTTAGCAACACACACAATTTTACTTATCCCACATCTCTTGAAAGACTTGATTAATAACCTATTTTAACCTACAAATATACATGAGGAAGCTGAAATATTCTCCCTCGGCCTAACCAAGAACAAGAAGTACCCTGTTAAGAAAAAAAATAGGAAGATTAGTCATTTGGTCAGATGTTGGGAAGTGGGTCAGGTCAAGAACATTTCAGCAACCTTTTCATGCATACGTGAATGTTCAGTCGGTGTCTAATTATGCAACATTTTTTTTTAAGGAGTTCTGTTGTCAAGGTAATTCGACACATGACTGGCTCAAAAATTTAACATGGACATACTTTTTTTAATGGTTTCACCCCCAAGCAAGGCAACAAAGCCACTAAAATTAAAGGGGTTACAGAGTGTGAAATAATAGGAAAAAAAAAATTATTAAGGTGAGAGAATGATAAAAGAAGAGAAATTAAGAAAAGAAGATAACGACTGCCATTACATTTATATTTTCGAAATTTCAAACATTTTATGCGGTAAATTCTAAGTTAATTCTTTTAAGAACAACTACTGTGGTGTTTTTTCATTTGAGTATAGCGTGTATGCATTAAAAGAGGTGAAATTTTTTTTATATCTGTGAATTTTTGCAGGTAAGAAACAAGACTGAATAGCATGCCGTGCGGCCAATAGTCAAGGGCTGCATTCACGCAGTTATGAAGAGAGGGAGCCAATGCCAAGTGTAAGACAAACATTGATACATGTGGAGTTCTTTAGGTTTTCCTCTCATCTGACCTCGACCAGAAGGCAGACAGCCAATCGTAACGCACAAAAGTATGTTGATACAGGTGGTTCACTTTATGAACAATACTTCCCAGTTAACAGATATTCCGGAGATTTTATGTATGTATAAAGTTTATGCACCTATATACAAACAAACTGAAACACGTAGGCCATATGTGTGTCTGAACATCTCTTTCTCTTTCTTTCTTTTCTCTCTCTCTCTATATATATATATATATGTATACATAAACACACTTATAAATATATAAACACACTCATTTCATATATTTATTCTAAAAATTTACATCATCATTTGGTGACCTACATCTGGATCTGAATTTTTACCAATATCCTTTGTG